>JAQMWT010000164.1:0-97868 GCA_029834535.1 Chrysophaeum taylorii
CCTTATCAGGGGCAACCACTACTCCGTTTCCGGATGATGTCAGTGTTCTCTATACATCATCTTCCTTTTCCCGTGATGCATGTCACCCTGATTTCTATGATTTTCGCATTATCCTGATCATAAGCACAGCCGATCCTCAAGTTGAGAGGACCAGGCACGGATAAAGTTTTGTGTGGTGGTCGCGTGGCGGGAGAACGGCCATCCTCGTCCAGTGATCCCACCAAGCGGGCGGGGACGCGATCGGCGAGCCAGGATTCGAAGGCACGCCAGGTAGCCCCTAAATTCTCCTTACGCCACAGGGGGTGTGGGGAGCATGAAGGATGTGGGTGGGTTTGTGGGGTAGGAGGGATGTGCCTGACGGGCGGAGATAAGTAGTTTGTTTGTCTTTAAATGTCGACTGCTAAGAGGGAGGTGTGTGTGGGGAGCTAAGTAGTTTGTTTGTCATTAAATGTCAACTGCTAAGAGGGGGGTGTGTGTGGGGAACATGAAGGATGTGGGTGGGTTTGTGGGGTAGGAGAGATGTGCCAAACAAACAAGTAGTTTGTTTGTCTTTAAATGTCGACTGCTAAGAGGGGGGTGTGTGTGGGGAGCATGAACAAAAAGGATTGGGTGGGTTTGTGGGGTAGGAGGGATGTGGCAAACAAACAAATAGTTTGTTTGTCTTTAAATGTCGACTGCTAAGAGGGGGGTGTGTGTGGGGAGCATGAAGGATGTGGGTGGGTTTGTGGGGTAGGAGGGATGTGGCAAACAAACAAATAGTTTGTTTGTCTTTAAATGTCGACTGCTAAGAGGGGGGTGTGTGTGGGGAGCATGAAGGATGTGGGTGGGTTTGTCTTTAATTGTCGACTGCTGAGAGGGGGGTGTGTGTGGGGAGCATGAAGGTTGTGCGTGGGTTTGTGGGGTAGGGGGGATGTGCCTGGGTGGGTTTGTCCCTCGATTTAGGGTAAGGATCATATAGGCCCACGAGCCAGCACCATTGATCCTCCAAGCCGTCTACGGCGACCTTGCAGACTGTTTCCACGACCCGCGGCGGCTCTTTCAGCACGCCATTCCACGCCCCGTCGAAACGATGTTGTCGATGCTGACAACGCGCGCATGACCGCGGCCTTTTTTTCCCGGAGACGAGGCGTCGGAGTTCTTTTCGGCAGACTAGGTTGGGTCGGAAGACGACGCCTCGCTCTCAAGAGTCGAGTTTTGAACTCCCTGACAACCAACGGCATGCTGACTTTGATCCAGAGCTTAAAGTCTTCGCAACCTCGACCCGTCGCACGGTGACTGCAACGGTACCAGATACATGATCGATCGTGTCGTTGTCACCGAGGCTCCTCCAACCTGTATCCCTTAAGGCCCGCCGACGCCAAACGATCACCAAGAGCCAGGGCCAGACCCCGCGCGAGGTCGGCGTCCTCTTGGCGAAGCCCGTCTTCTGCCACGTCCAGCTCTACGTGGCTCTCTGTCGATCGGCAACCCCTAGGATATCCTCTTCTGGGTCGACGACTCCACCCTACCCCACACGTGCTGCGCAATACCGATAAGCCCCCTCCCGGCTTCTACACGCGCACTGTAGGTGAACTATAACTGGGACCAGGTGAACTTACTGGAACCAGGTGAACTTACGGAGGTTAGAGATTGGGACCAGGCGAACTTACTGGGACCAAGTGAACTTACTGGGGTTTTTAGAGTAAACTCAGAGGTTAGCGGCGTGTGCGGATCAAAGCAGCTTAGATTGGCGGGGAAAGTTCGGGGAACTGGGACCAGGTGATGGTGGGGGATTACTGGGGTTTTTAGAGTAAACTCAGAGGTTAGCGGCGTGTGCGGATCAAAGCAGCTTAGATTGGCGGGGGTGAGAGCGACGAGTTCAAAGGAGGGGTGAGTGGATGTGAGCACGAGTGGGTTTACGCCGAACTTACTGGGGTTAGAGATTGGGACTAGGTGAACTTACTGGGACCAGGTGAACTTACTGGGGTTAGAGACTGGGACTAGGTGAATTTACTGGCGAACTTACTGGCCTGCACTTGTATCAACAAACAGAATATAGGGGTGGGGACACCCGTGTGGTCAAGTCTCGAGCTCAAATGCGGCGCCGCAGTAGTGGAGAGAGCACACTTTGCCGGCTCTATGATCCTCTCTCTCTCTTTCGAGAGAGAGGTTACGTGTACTTGTAGGATAGGGGAGAGGGCACCAGCGTGGCGTAAGTGGGCGCGAGCGTGTCTCCTCGCGCAGAGAGCGCCCTCGTAGTATCACCGCGGTAGAAGAGGTCGTTGGCGGCGATCTGTTGGCGATGAAGGAGAACGTTCTGGGGGCTCGGGAGCGGCGGCAGGTCCCCTTTATCAAGAGAGGGGTGGTCGTCGTCGCTGAGCCACGGCGAGATCGACGTCGCCACGTCGTCGGGTTCGTTAAACTGGAGAAAAGTGCCGTCCTGCGAGAAGGAGGCCAAAGTCGAGACGAGGTATGCCACTCCCCCCTGAAGGTCGGCGATGTTATAGAGGAGGCGACCATCACGATCCTTGAGGTTGGTGCGGTCGAGCGACCACGCAGCGCCGAGCGAAGCGCGGTTGCGCACGAGTTCGCAGGCGGTAGCGTTGATCTCGCATAGGGAAAGAAAACTCGCACCGCCCTGGTCGGCGCGGTTACTGTCAAAAAGCACCTCCCTCATATTCAACGTTGAATTGACCGCGTTGACGGCGCCGCCGCGCGACGTCTCGCCGTCTGCAATTGCCACGTTGTCGAGGAACTCCGAGCCGTACGCGAAGCTGATCGCACCCCCCGTCGCTGCGAGCGCACCGCCCTGGCGCGCGGCATTGCGCTCGAAAATGGTCCGAGCCCCGGTGACCTCGTGGCTAGTCCAGATTGCGCCGCCGTCTCGCAGCGCCGTGTTGTCGCGCAAAGCGACGTCGACGAGGAGGAGGTCGCCTCGTGCGTGGATCGCGCCGCCGAAATGCGCCAAGTTCAAAGCAAAGACCGTGTCGGTCGCTCGAAGCGATCCCATGAGACACACAGCACCGCCCGAGCTCGCGACGTTGGCGATGAACGCGCACCGCACGAGCTCGACGCGCGCGCCGGCCTCGACGAGCATCGCGCCGCCGCACTCCCGCGAAAAGCCGTGCTTGAACACGAGCTCTTCTGCAAGAACGTCACCGCCTATACCAACGCGAACAAGCCGGACGTTTTCGCCTTTGAGTTCCTTGCGCTCCTCGTCGAGCGTCGGCGGCGAGAGCGCGACCGTGCCCGCGACGTGCAGCGTCGATGTGAGCGTGAGATTCTTTCCTAGAAAAACGATGGCATCGCCGGCCCTCAAGGTGGCGTGGAGCTCGGCCTCCGCGAGGGCCATTGTCGCGGCCGCCGCGGGCACCACGAGCAGCAGCAGCAGCAGCACCCGCAACAGCATGGCCAAAAAAGTGGATCGATATGTTTCTTTCATGCACCTCCAAAAGAACCGAACAATTACCAAAGCCAGGCCACGTCACGCATAAGGTTGTTCGAAGAGACTGCGAAGAACTGTTTTCTCTCGCAACCTATTCTAGAGAAAAAGAAGAAGACCCTCTCATGGTTGCCCTCTTCGTCTTGGATGTGAGAACGCGCGGCGACGTGATCGAGTTGTTCGGGAAGGCCAACGGGCGGTGCGGGCGGGTGCGTGTGGAGGGGTTCCGGCCGCACTTTTACCTCGGACCGTTCAGTGGCGAACCGGAGGCGCTCGAGCAGGCGATCGCAGACCCCGAGGTGCGCGTCGAAGCAGTCGAACGATGGCCGTTCTGCGGGTACTACCGGTCGCGGACGCGGTTCGCGCGCATCAGCTACCCCGTATCAAAACCGCAGTCTGGTGTGGTCGCGGCGGTGAAAGGAAAGGGCGAAGTATGCGAGGTCGGGCTGAACCCGGTGCGTAGATTCTTGATCGAAGCCGAGTTGTCGGGCGGGTCGTGGGTAGAGCACCCCGACCGTGACACCGTGCGGTTCGAGGAGCTCAAGGCGCAGGATCTTGGGATTTTGCCGTCGCTGTCGACGTTGTGCGTTTGGATCGAAGCCGAGAACGGCCGCGTAAAAATGATCGCGTGCGAGGGAATGGCGTCGACGGCGATAGCGCGGAAGGCCGAGGTCCAGACGCTCGTGGCGTTCGAGACGCTGGTCCGACGCGTCGACCCCGACGTGCTCGTGACCTTCGACAACAGGTCGCTTGGCCTGGTGATCGATCGCTACAAGCAGCTCACGGGCCGGGGGATCAAGCTCGGCCGAGGCGACGAGGAGGCGAGGGTGAGGTCGGTGACGACGTATTCCAAGGACTGGATCCGGTCTCGCGCCGAGCGGCGGATGGCGTCTTCGAACAATCTCGAGACCCACCGGCTCTACGGGTGCGATGGGCGGGTAGCCGTGGACGTGTTGCGGTTCTTGTTAATGCGGCACGGGTCGACAAAGTTGACCGAGTATTCGTTTCGCGAGGCGGTCGCGGTCGTGCTCGACGAGGTCGATCTCGAGGCGCCGATGCTCGCGGCGTCGCGGTGCCGGTTGTTGCTGCGGATGGTCCAAAAGCTCAAGTGTGTCGCCGAAACTGTCGAGATGGCGCGAGTCACGGGCCTCGAATTGGACGTGATTATGTGGCAGGCGGCGTCTGTGAGGACCGAACAGCTTCTCCTGAAAGCGGGCAGGCGATTGGGATTTGCCATGCCGTTGAACGCGGTGCCCCCGTCGTTTTCTGTGCCGTGGCACCAAGACACGACGCCATTTTTGTTCCACCCGTCCCCATTTCCGGAGCTCCAGAGCCATCAACAACGGCTCGTTTCGGCGGGTCTCATGGGCAACGCGCCCCGAGGCTCGGTCGGTCTCTATCGCGATCCGGTCGCGATCCTCGACTTCGCGTCGCTCTACCCGTCGATCTTCGTAGCTCACAACCTGTGTCACTCGACGTTGGTCGTCGACGACACGCAACACAAGGACCACGTGTGTCCGGGGATGGACCACGGCTTCGTAGGAAGGTCGGTCCGCGACGGCCTCGTCGCGCAGCTCTTGCGATCGTTGATGCGCGAGAGGCGCGCCGTCAAGGTTCGTCTGAAAGAACGTTACGACGAGTGCCTCGACGCGCGGCAGCTTTCGCTTAAGATGTGCGCCAACGCGACCTACGGGTACTGCGGGAGCACCGTCAGTAGCCTCGAAGCCAAGCCGCTCGCGGAGACGTGCCTGCGCTTTGGGAATTACTATTGTCGTCTCGCGATCCGCGCTATTCAAGCCGAGATTCCCGAGGCGCGAGTCGTGTACGCGCAGACAGACTCTGTCTTCGTCCTCTTGCCCGGCCGGTCCTACGACGAAGCTGTTCGCGTCGGCCAGCAATGCGCGGACCTCGTCACTTCGAAAACCCCCGATCCCCTCGCGCTCGAGTTCCAGCGCGTCCTCCAGCCGTTCGTCTTGCTGCACGTCAACCGGTACGCGGGGACCGAGCGCGGCTCGCTCCACGTCAAGGGGGTCGGCGTCGACCGGGGCTCGCCCCCCTTTGTGAGGCGCGTGCTGCGCACGACGCTCGAAGCGGCCTTGGTCTCGAAGGACCTCGAATTAGCCAAGAGCGCGGCGCGTCGAGCGGTCGACGCGCTCTCGTCGGGCCGCGTCGACGTCGACGACCTCGCGTTGGGCGCCTTCTTGTGGCGCCAGGACCACGAGGACCTCCAACAGATGGCAAACGGCAGGCGAACCAAGGCCGACGTCGACGCTCTACGGACCCCCCACGTCGCCCTCGCCGTCCGCTTGCTCAAGCGCGGCTCCAACGCTCGGTTTCGACTCGGCGAGTTCGTAAAGGGAATCGTCTGCGCGGGCGCCCGCACCCAGACCGACGCGATGGAGACGCCGCACCGCGTCATTCGCGACAACATCCCCGTCGACCTCCGGCTCTACCTCGACAAGAAGCTCGCCCCCGACCTAACGCGCTTGCTGTCGCGCCTCGGCGTCGACGACCGCGAGATAAGAGCCATCCTCGCCCCGCGCGCGATCGCTCGAGGTCAGCTCAGTTGCGACGGCGCGGCGAGGTTGTTGGGCCTCTCGGAGGACGAAGAGCTGCGCCGCTCGACCGTCCGAGACCACTTCTTAGCGACGACGACGACGACGTCGACGACGATCCAGAGGCCCGCGTCGCGGGCCGACGTCCTCCGCGCGATTTCCCAGACCCGTAGATTCGAGAGACACTGGGCCGCGCTCGCCGCCGAACGCCATCGTAGAGCGGCGCGCGTCTTCGGACTGGACCCCGCGGCTCACGCAGGAGTGGCAGATCTCGCCGCGCCGCTAGCCAACCTTGCCAAGCACTTAGCCGACCTCCAACCCAAGGCCCACCCCCCTTTGACGCCCACCAGGCGCCGCAAGAATTCGTTGGAAAACGACGACGACGACGGCTATGCCTTCGCGACGCCCACCAAGGCTTCAAAGGTTGACGTCGATGACCCACCAACTGTCCAGACGACGACGCCGCCGCGGCGACTCGCCCCGCGCACGCCTCCCACCAAACCAGCGGTGGACCTCGAGGACGTGGTGAAGGACGATGAGGACCCTCCGTGGTCGTGTTCGCTCTGCACCTTCGTGCACTCGGGGTCGCAGGCGCGCTTCCTTCAGTGCGCCGTCTGCGGTACCGAACGCCTCTGTGAGGACCAACAACGCGCGACGTTGTCCGACGAAGACGACCGCGCATGATATGATATGATGTCATGTCATGTCATGTCCCCCGGCGCCGAGGCCGCCGCGAGAAGGGGAGGTCCGTGCGCTGTGACTTGAAACCAGCGGCGTTTGAAGAGGATTCGTGCTTATTTGCAAGGTATCGAGCCCAACCCATATAAACGCAAGCCCCTGTGGCGGGCGGGCGGACGGACGAACGGACAGAAAACGATGATGATGTGCGCCCTGTTTCTTTGTTTCCTTGTTTGTTTGTTTGTTTGTTGTCGAGGCCGACGAAGACACAAAGCGCTCCGTTCACAGGTTGCTTGCTTGTCGTCGACGTGTGCGCCCTCGATATTCAACCGTGCTGGCTATAGTGGTGGGCTCGAGAAGAAGCGTGCTCTGATCTACAAAGATGATTGTGTGGTTTCTTTCTCAAACGCCGTTTCCATCCAATCACGATTGGAGCTCTAGCGACGAAGATATTGAGAATAATGCTCGTGAGTTGCTTGCTCGAGGCCCACGGCTAGAGACCTCTATCAAACCTCGGGCTTCAAAAACTCCTCAAGTGTGCACACGTCGAACGGAAAGAAGATGCGTACTCTGTGGCATCTTGCGCCGGCCACTTACTTCGACGGCCATGTAAATATAAGCCCACGGATGCAGGTGGCTTCAATTTAAACAGCCATCTCGACTTCGCACCTGCGCCAGCAGCACCCGTGCCAAGGTAGTTCATCGAAGCGCGATGATAGAGCTTTCGGGTGGTGCCCCTTCCACCGGAAAGAAGGAAGGAAGGAAGGGAGAGAGGGAGGGAGGGAGGAAGGAAGGAATATCTCCCGGCCGGCAAGTCGCCGTCGTCGTCATCATCGTGGTCGTTGTCCCTCAGTTCACACTATCCAATGTGGACAACAACCAGAGTTCCCGCATCGCCTCTATCACGAGGCGCACTCTATATTTTAATCCGGCAAGGACGTATCTCCCCCCCTTTGACTGACTGACGCCGTGGTAGATAACACAAGTCACCTTACTTACTGCTTGTTCGCCTGGGCCTGGAGCTCGGCAATGCGCTTCTCTTGGGCATCAAGCTGGGCTTTGAGGGCCTCGATGTCGCCAGCGTCCTTGCCGAGCTGCTTTTGCGTCTCGATCTGCTGGCGCATGTAGGCCGCACGGCGCTGCTCGTCGACGATGGCATCGAGGAGGCTTAGGCCCAGGTAGGTTCCCGGCGACATTCCGCCGCCAAAGCCGTAGCCGTAGTAGGGCGAGGGCACGGGTACGGGAACCGCCATGGGAGCGGCGTACCGGCGGATCGTGGTCGGGGCGCTTCGCGTAGGCGCGCGGGGGGCGCGGAACGACGACCCGCCCGCCCGGCCCCCCGACCGCGCCGCGAGCGCCGCAGTCGGCGAGGCGACGATCGCGGCGGCGAGAGCCGCACTCGCAGCCTTCTGGACGACCACCTTCTGGTTGACCTGGCTCACGGGCGGCCGAAGCGCAGCGCAAGAACACGCCAACAGGAACCACTTCAGCATCTTCTTCCTTCGATCAGCAGCTGCTCCGTTTCAACGGCTACGCATTTACGAAGCTCTTGGATCCGGAGTTCTAATCCTAAGCGTTATTATGAGTCACGCTGAGTCATCAAATTAACTTTTCAATCTAACTTTTACGCGTATCTTTGTGTCGGGAAGTCAGCGCAATGCCACGTCAGCGAGCGCAAAATGTTCTCTCTTTTTGCTGCAGCGACGGTCTAATTAGACACCGAAAAAGGCTGGTGGGAAATCGACGACGTTGGCTTTGAAAGACGCGTTAGTGCGAGTCTAAATCTCGCTATCGAGAGCGAAGAACTCAACGCCGCGCTTTCTGAAGATCTTGGTCCGACGCTTTGACTGCACTACCACAAATATGCGGCTGGCCGAAGGCACTGGTCGTACTGCAGCAACCCCAGAAAGTTCACGGGTAAAGCCACCCGCCGTGATCCTTACCGATGCGGCGGAAGCCACGGGACTTACCACCAGACCTGGGACTAGCTGGCTACATCGGCGTGGGCCATCCTCTCGGAGTTCGGCGCCGGGCGTCGAACCCAAGCCGCGCGCTTTGGAGGCCCCAGTCCACGCTGCGGCCCTAGACTCCGCCTCGGCCCCGGACTCCGCCATGGCCCTGGCCTCCACCGAGACCCACTTCGACCCACTGCCGAGCACCAACGCGAGGCGGGCTCAGTCGATGTCGAGCAAAGCACCGCCAAAGTCGGACGAGGAGAAAGACAACGCGCCGTCGCCAGCTCTGTACCGGCAACCAAAGGTCGTCATGATAAAACGCAAGCTCGAAGCTGAGAATCACTGAACGCGAGGCCGCGTGTGTCTGGCATCTCGAGTACGCGTACTGACTAACGGCCTGCCCAGTGCGCGGGGCGTAGGCTACTACTCGAGTACGCGAAAGAGGATGTCAAGACCAAGGTGCAGCAGGCTGAGGCCGAGTTGGCCCTCGTGCTCCACATGCCGTGGCTTGCTATTCGGCCGGCCTACCTCCCGGTCCTTCTCTAAGCGCCCCATCCGCCTCCTTAGCCTCTTCCTCGAGAACGACTTGCCGTCCGCGGTCTACTACATCCCCAGCCTCAATATGGACCCGTCCACCGCGCGCGACGTCCTGGCGCAGTTCCAGCGCGTGGCGATGCGCTACAACGCGCTGGGCTATTCGGGTGAGCTCCTCCAGGTCATTCACGACGTCGACAATCTCCGCGCGGATCGCCGCCGCATCCTCGACGAGAACCTGCCGAAGCTCGTGGGCGTGATCATCGAGTACATCCACGGCAAACTCGCCGAGAGCGTGACCACGCACAGAACTTCCACGATCGAGAGCATCAACATGCAGCATCATGCTTGCATGGAGAGCATCGAGCGCGGCGTCGAGCTTCAATACCTCATCACGAACCACGACGCACAACCCAACGCGACGTACCACAACCTGGATATTTCGGATCCGACAAGCTGATCAGCAGACTCGCTCGCCATATCCGTGGTGTCGTCGACCAGGCGATGAGAGCGACGGTGACGCTAGTCCAGAAGAATAATAAGAGGGGCGACACGGTGGGCGACGACTCGCGGCACGTCATCTCTGGCCTGGGTAGGAGGAGTTTCACGATCCCGAAGTGCTCGCTCCTAAGTGCTCGCTCCTAGACGAGGCCGCCACCAACGAGAAGAAGAAAGAGAACGGCATTGGATCTAACGAGCGAAGCTCGTGAGCCTCCTCGAGAACGAGCTACCGACAAAAACGAGACCGAGGAAGCCGGCAAATAGATCCCACTCTCACAAATGGACCACGTCGCTCTCGTCGCTGCTCTGCGCCAATACGAGCACAACTTTGCGCCACCAGGCGAGCTGACGGGGCGCGAGTTTCTTGCGACGCTCCGCCCGCCGTAAGCTCGGCCCACATCTCAGCCGCAAACTCATCCAGGAGGCGAAGAAGGAAGGGTTCCCACAGCAAGGTGTGCGATCGATCGATCTCATGGGAAAAGGCGACTTCACAGGAATAGAAATCGTTGGGAACGAAGGCGTCTTTGTCAAGTATGACGAGCCCAGCGATACCGATACCATTTCCACCGACGACGCGATGGAGAGTTGAGTTCGATGAAATGAGCCGCAGGGTCTACAGTTCAATTATTACACTGTCAGCTTTTGCACTATTGTGAGGAAGCTATGACACTTACCCCTGCACCACGTATCCAGTATCCTTACGTCTTTCTCTTATCGCTAGTCTAACGCCTTATTCCATTCGTAACATGGTAAGCAGGTGCTCGTCGACGACGACCTGAGCTTGCTTCGTGGCGACTTCTTCTCGGCTTCAGTTCATTGCTACGTGTTCGGTTCGTTATCGTTTATCATGTCCTCGATCGAAATTAAGGATAGCAAGCTTTCGCAAAAACTCGATGCCTTCAGTGGTGAGCGACATCTTTTTCACCAATGGACCCGGCGCCTGGAAAACATGATCATTTCCACCGGTGATCGCATTATCTTGACCACTGACACTTGGACTAGCATTTCCGCCTCTGGCTGCTCTGAATAAGAATTTGGTCTCAAGCAGCAACGCTGGTACAGTGCACTCTTCATGGCGCTACCAATGCATGATACTGATCGTGCGGATATCCGTGAAAACCGCGATATGAACTTCACGCGGCTTTACAAGCGCATTACTGATGTTTACATGGGTCATGGAGATCGTGTCGCTCAGTCTGCAATTGCTTCACTGCATTCCTTTGTGTGCAACAATATCGATGAACTTGAGTCTTTTCTTAACAAGCTCATCACTGGTGTTCAAGTTGCTCGGCATCATCAAGATGTCCCTGATGCACATGCATTGCAATTGCTTCAGACGAAAATCCCCGACTCGATCTTGTCTAAGGATCTCATTGCACTTGATCCTAATTGCGCACATATGATGGTTTCGTTGATCGCCTCCACAGTAAAGTTTTTGATTATCTTCAGACCAAGTCTGTGCACGTCCATGCTACGTTCCGTGAAAGTCCCCGTCATCGTGAACGTTCCAACTTTTACGGTCGCCATCTTTCTGATAAGCACTTTCATCGCTTCAATGCTTTGTGCTCTCAACAACGTTCTAGCCCACGCCCCCCTTTTCGATCATCATTCCGTAACCCACCTTCATCTTCACGTGGTTTCCATCGCAAGCGCCAACGCCATACTGATTTTTGTCACTTTTGTGGTATTCCTGGCCATCACCAGAAAGATTGTCATAAGCGCCAGCGCTATTTGCTCTCACAAGCCACCGCCCGCCCTCGGCATCAGCACCAATACCCACGTCGGTCACATTCCCAATACCCACCTCGGTCCAATCCCCAATACCCACCTAGGCCCCATCCACTCTTCTACCAACACCATCTTTCCGCCCCCATTCTACCCTTGCCTCCATCTCAATCCTCTCCGCCGCTCCTTGCGTTGCCACCCTCCACCACACCCTCTGTCCCGCCTTCCACCGCTGTCACCCTTCCTGACCCATCCCTTTCTGCACCTACCTACCCGTCTTACAATTTCCATCTTCTTTCCATCTCCCCCTCCATTCACCAAGTCCTTTCCTCCACCAACGCCCTTACCGCTCTGCTCACGGCCCGTGAGCGCGACTACCTTCACAGCAACAACCTTCGCCTCGTTGCCTACGATACAGGTGCCAACGTCAATCTGTTCAATTCCCCTGCTGGTTTCACTGACCTCGACAACACTCAACAGCACTCAATCACTTCTGCTATCGGCACTGGCTCTGTTTCTGGTTCTGGCACTGCTCACTTAACGTTCCCTTCAATTGGTCCTCTTGACAATCGTGGTCTTCCTTCTCCTGCACCCACTCTTTCCGCCCCTCGTGGTATACATGTCGCGTTCCCGCATACCCTCATCTCTCCTGGCCTTGGTGACAAACGGATTCTTTCGGATCATGCCCTTGAACAAGTTGGTTACGATTGCCACACCATTCAGGCCGTTGGCCCTGCTTATCCGCAACGTATTTTACGTCACCACCAAACGCATCACGTTATTCCCCTGCTTCGTCGCTGTGGTCTTCTTTTGATCGTCTGCTGGATCGGCAAATACGACCGCTGCGCCCTACGCGGACTACGTTTCACCTTTTGTAGCATTTTCTTCTTGCCCCCGTGTCCATGATCCTTGTGCGTTTCCCGCTGTGTCTCAACGCACTCAACTTACCTTCGACCTTTGGCATGCTCGTCTTGGTCATTATAGTCCTCCCTATCTTCGGCGTTTGTCTTCTCTTGCTGTTGGCGCACCGTTTTCCCCGAGCTCCGCGTCGCTTTCTTTTTGTCCTGCTTGTGCTCTCGGTAAAATGCATGCTGCGCATGTTGGCCAACGTAAAGCTCATGCTTCCGCTTCCACTTCGTCTCCTTCCTCCGAGCCTTTGTCTCGCCCACGTGCCGTTGCGCCCTACCTTATTATCCACGCTGATCTCATGTTTGCCGGCGTCCCATCCTTCATATATCAAGATCGCGCGATCCTCACGTTTGTCGATGATCATACGCGCCGCCGCACGCGTTACTTTGCTCCACGACACGGTGCCCTTACGAACGCTCGTCAACTCGAACTTTTTCTGTCTACCGTGGTTCGCCCATTCGGATATCGCATTGCCCTCATCTACACCGATCGTGACCGCTCCCTTATGGGCCAATTCGAAACCTTCTGTCTGGGCAACAATATTGCACTTAGGCGCGCTCCGGAAGCACAGTCCAAAACTTCACAGGCGCACGCTTTTTCCGGTGTTGTGGAACGCTCTCATCGCGCAACCGCTGATATTACTCGCACTCTTTTGGTACATGCGTACCGTCCACCTGATTTTTGGCGTTGGGCCATGGAAACGGCTGACTTCATCTCTGAGCGTATGCCAGATGCCTCTAATCCTGGATATATGACGCCATATGAAATGCTACATGAAACACTCCCGCGTGTCGATTTTCTTCGTGTTTGGGGCTGTCCTGCTGCAAGTCTTACTGGCGACAAATGGCCTACCAAAGCTATAGCCGGCATCTTCATTGGGTATCCCTCTGCAGGCCCTGGATATCGCATATTGCTTCAACGCCCCACAGGTCCTGTCATCCACACCTCGATTGATGTTGTTTTTGACGAAAATTTCGCTCTGCGTAAGTCACTGTCCACTCAACCCCTTCCTCCGTCTCTAGTGGATTCTCGTTTTCCTGACTTGTTTTATTACGACCCTCGTTTATCTTCGGCCGTAGCCGCCATATCGTCTGTTTTTGATGCTCCGGAGCCGGCCTTATCGGGACTGATCACCCCAGAGTCACTGCCTACACTATTACCGGCCAATACGAAACGTGCACCATTACGTCGTGCCAAACGGGGCCGACCGCGCAAAGTCGACCAACGCGCGTTACAACAACCAACAAACTTTTTTACGGGCCATTCTGTTTCATCCTGTCACAATGTCGATACGGGCCATTCTGTTTCCTCCTGTCACGATGTTGATTCTGTTTCCTCTGTCGCTTCTGTTTCCCCCTGTAACTCTTTGTATGTCTCTTCTGTTAGTTTTCGTTTGTTAGTTCATTATGTCTTCCTTCCCCTTTGTTTAGCTAACACCCTTGTTGATCCCCATGCACACGTTTATTACTCTGCTTCTGAAGAAATGTCTCAATATTCCGACCTTGACGAAAATACTATTACTTCCACCCATTTACGTGAAGCTTTAGCTCCGACCAATCCTGAGCGTCCTGGCTGGTTGCAAGCCATCGCTAAAGAATACAGCTCTCTTGGTCAGCCTTGGTTGTTGGGATGTGATTCGCCTCCCTCAGACTTTTTCTGGCAACATTTGTACCCTCAAGTGGATCCTCCGCAAGAAGTATGACTCTGGCCGCTTCAAATCGTACAAGGCCCGCCTTGTCGTCCGCGGTTACACCCAGGTTCACGGCATTGATTACCATGACACCTACTCACCGGTTGCCAACATCGTCACGATCCGTTTCTTTCTAACCTTTGTCGCTGTTCATGACTGGGATTTGCACAAGTTGGATGTCAGCTCCGCTTTTATTCAAGCTCCCATGGACGAAGACATCTATGTCTGGCCACCCGAAGGCTATGCTCCTCGCCAACCCACCGATGGTTCCAAAATCGTTTACAAGCTCCGTCGCTCTTGGTATGGTTGCAAACAAGCTTGTCGCAATTGGTGGCTTTATTTGGAACGCTTCCTTCTCAATGATTGTGGCTTCGTCCGCGGATCTGGTGACACTTGCCATTACAAGCTCGTGCTCAATTCTACCGTTGTGCTCCGTCTCGTTTTGGTCGTTGATGATCTTCTTGTGGCGCACCCTCGTCATTGCATTGGCCATTACCAAGCCTTTTTCCTCCGTTTCCGCGCTTTCACTGACGTCAATGAACTTGATCTCACCTCTTACGTTGGTCTTCGCATTACGCGTGATCGCCCTAGGAGAACCCTCACTCTTGACCAATCCCATGCTATCCGTGAAATCCTTACCGAACATCGCTTCATCAACAGTAAACCCGAACTCACTCCCGCTCCCAAAGGTCTTCATCTTTCTGCGGCTGATTGTCCTACTCCTGGTTCTCCAGATCACATTTTCATGACACGCATCCCTTTTCGCCGTATTGTTGCCTGTGTCCTCTTCATCTCCATCATGACCCGCCCTGATATCACTTGGTCCGTCAATCAGTGCGCGCGTTTTTCCCACAATCCTGGTAAACCCCACTGGCACGCTTTATCCCACACTCTGCGTTATCTCAACGGTTCTCAGGATCTTGCCCTTATTCTTGGTCGCGATTCTACCCTTCGTCTCTGTGGTTATTCCGACTCCAGCTGGGCCGACGACCCTGATGACCGCCACTCTACAACTGGTTTTTGCTTCCTTCTCGCGGGCTCTATGATAGCCTACTGCTCCCGCTCGCAATACTTACTTGCTCGCTCTTCTTTTGAAGCTGAATTGCTTGCTCTTTACGCTGCTACTGCTGAGCTCTCTTGGCTTCTCAAACTTTTTGATGACTTTGATCTCCCTCGTCACACAGTCCCAATGTATGTTGATAATAGCACCACCGTCACCCAAGTTCGTCTCCAATGTCTCACACGACGCACCCGCCATATAGACATTCGCTTTTACAGTACCGCCGAATATCATCGCAACCACATCATTGATCTCAAACACATACCCCGCCTTCACAATCTTAGCGACATTTTCACCCGCAGTACGGAAGCTCCTTCCTTCCTCCGGCTTCGTGCTCTTTACCTCACTTCGTGATCTTCGCCCTGATCTCTGTTGTTTTCTTGCCACAATGCCTCTGTGACGTCTTCCTCAAAGCTTCTCCTCTGTGAGCGTCTCACTTACCCCCTTTTCCTTTTCTTTCTTTTTCCAGCACCTGTGCGAGGACCTCACTTCCCCTTTTTCCTTTTCCTTCTTTTCCAGCACCTGTGTGAGGAAGCTATGACACTTACCCCTGCACCACGTATCCAGTATCCTTACGTCTTTCTCTTATCGCTAGTCTAACGCCTTATTCATTCGTAACAACTATACTGTCGGGAACCGAGTCGGAACGTGTCAGAACTTCAAAACTTACGGGTCGCCGCGCGAGTTGTTTTCGGCCGCCGACGGCGCAATGAAGGTTCGGGGTCTGCGCGTGCTAATGGCCGCGCACGGCGTGGAAGCGTTCTTGGTGCCGTCTGGGGACGCCCACGCGTCGGAGTATGTTGCCGCGCGCGCGTTTTGGCGGGGGAGTCGGCGAGCCTGTGCGAGGCGTTGGTGTGGCGGTATTTCAGCCAGGCCGCGGCGGAGCCCGGCCGTGGAAGCTGATAAGAATCGGACATGGTCGATTATTGCCGGAGAAGGATCGATGCGATCGGTATCGATCCGACGCGCCGGCTCGCCTCGGAGCTTCGGCTGAGCCTCGCGAAGACGAATTTGGTTGGTGTGGTTGCGACTGGAGCTGGAGGGGAACGCCCTGGACCAGATCGCTCTTCAACCTCCGCGGCTCGGACATGGAGTGCGACCCGGTGTTTTGCTCTTACTCGGGAGAGCGCGATCCGCTGCCGGTTAGGGCGCGGTATTTCGGCCGCGCGTGGACACTCCGAGCCTCCGTTTGGAAAGAAGATAGCCCTGGAACGAGCGATGATGGCCATGAAGCGCGAAGGGGCTGTCGCCCGTCGAGCGCTTCAAAGCCGTCAATAACGAGGCGGAGATGCGCGGGATCAAGGAGGCCAACGAGCGCGACGGCGCCGCGTTCCTTTTTCGCGTGGCTCCAAGACAACAACGTCAACGAGCTCGCTCGTTCTTCCGACAGCGCTTCGAGACTATAAGCGCGAGCGGTTCCAACGCCGCGATCATCCACTAGACCGACCCCGCCCCGATCGACAAAATTAAGGTTTATCCGTGCGACGCGGGCGCCCAGTACGTCGACGGCACGACCGACATCACCCGAACCCTCTAGTGCTCTCCCGCGACGCCCGACGCGGCTATACGCGCATCCTCCAGGGTCACATCGACCTCGTGTCTTTCCCTTAGGCACGCCGGGCATCCAGCTCGACGCGATCGCGAGGGCCCCCTCGTGGCGAGACGGCCTCAACTATCGGCATGGACACCTACCTCGACGTGCACGAGGGTCCCGCGGGCATCGGCGGCGGCGCGCTCGCCGCCTCGACCCTCTCCCTGGCGGCTAGACTTCCTTATCTCGAGGACACCAATCCGGGACACTACTTCTCCAACGAGCCCGGCTTCTAAACGATGGTCACTTTGGCATTCGAATCGAGTCCGACATGCTCGCCGTGCCCGTCGACGCGCGCTACAACTTTGGCGCTAGGCCATAATCTCAAATTTCACTATTGCACCCTCATCCCCAGGTGCCCCGCGCTCATCTACAAGGATATCCTCACCACAACGCAGCTCGACTTTCTCAATGCCTACCACCGCACCTGCCGCGACACCATCCTTCTCATTCTTCATACCGCTACCGACGACAAATATGACGACAACCGCGCGGCCGCCTGGCTCCTCCAGGTTGCCGAGCGAGCCCCTCTAATCGAATCGAATATTATGCTATCAGCTGACTTATTAGAGTAATCGATACTTGCGACATTCTTTTTGGGTACTACTACGGGCTACGGGCAGGACGCCCGCAGGCGGCGTAGGGTCCGGACCTACCTACCACTACTACACTGGCGCGTCTGCATCGCTGGCGTCGTCGTCGTCGTCATCATCACCATCAAGGCGACCCGAGCGCCTGGATCGACGCTTTCCTCTTGCTTGCTTTCTTGAGAGGAAAAAATCATCGCTCGCCGCCCTTCTCCCGAGATCCACGCGGTCCTCGCCGCTTCTTATACGTTATTTTTGACGAAATAAAAATGGCTCGTCGACTGCCCGCGTGGAATATGATGATCTATATATCTGCTGCCACTTAAGTTGTTCATCCCGCCTTCAAGGCGGCCTGGTCCGTCTCGCCTCGTGCGTTCCGACAGCACCTCGGAGCATTAAGTTTTGGGGGTATTGGCGCTGCTCGGCACTTACTGTTATTACGGTTTGCAACTCCCAGGCTCAAAGAGCCAGAACGGATGAGCGCAGGGAAACAAGGAAGCAGCAACAATACAAGGGAGATGAGCGCAGAGGGAAACAAGGATGAAAAAGCAAGAACGCAAAGGGAGGAAGAAGGGATCACGGCAAGAAGGAGTGGCGCATGGAGCTCAAAAAGAGGGCAAGGGGATAGAAGAGAAAGTAGCGGCAGGCGTGGCGACGACGAAAGACACGAGGAGACGACGCTAAACGACCGTTGATGCCAGACCTCCCGAAAAGGCCTCTAAAATTTGGTCCGCCGCCAAATGTCGCGAGAACGCAAGGCAACCTCACGTCATCAGCATCAACGTCATAAGCAACAAGGATGTCAATAAGCGCCGCCGGCAAACGACCGCGCAAATAAGCAGCGTTGGTGCCATATGCAACGGGAAGGACAGACGAACGTCGTGGTCGTAGATCACGTGCAAGGGAAGTGTGGGAAGCAGATAGACGGAAAGTCGACCAGTCCCGTAAAGTCAAGCTGGCGAGTACAAGCGGGTGGAGCAACCGAGTAGGCACATAACTCTTTCTCGCTGTCATCATGTGGAATGTGGGCATGAAGTCAGAAGATGGTGAAGGGACTCGGAAGGACCAGAGCGGCGACAACAGCGACATGTGTGATGTCAGGGACAACATATCTCCGGGCAGCAGCGCACTGTCGGGTAGCTAATTGCGCCATGAGGGACTTAACCTGCGTGGTACGCGTCATGAATGACTTGCACGGGCCGACAAAGGATGTCCGGAAGAACAAAAAGAGAGGATGGACATCGGCAGGCTCATAAGCACGAAGGCGCGCAAAACCAAGCTGCGTCAGTAACGTGGAGCAAATCCCATCAAACAGATGGCGCCGCTGGAAGGTGGAAAACCAATATCGGCCATGGCAGAAATGCGTGCAAGAAGGGTCATCCGCACCCGCTCCACGCGTCGCAAGGCCATCAGCAAGATGTTGGAGAGACTCGACAAAGGTGAACTGGGAAGAAGATTTGCGACGTTCCGAGTGGCAACGCACCCACTTGAGGTGAAATGAACCAAAGTGTGCCGTTAATTTAGCGCAGAGTGAAGTGCGCAATCTCATCCCAATTATCGCTGGATGTGACTGGCACGCGCTGCGAAAGGCCAGAATGCGCGACCACAGCGCCTTTATTATCAAGGACAGCTTTCACAAGCAACCGAGGGAGTACATCACGAAGAGACCAAAGTGCAGCTTGTGCAGCATAAATGCCCATGACCTCAGTACGATACGCAGATAGAGTTCCAGGACCGGGAGTGACCCGCAAAGTGGAAGCGTAGAGGTCAGCGTTGGAAATTCACTTCAGCAAGTGAACGTGAACCACTTCACCAGCCACGCAATTTTGGTGAAGTGATTTGAAGTGAACACGTCGCCCTACGTGGCTATCGTGAACCTTGGTGAAGTGAACGCCACATTTCTTTTTAACACCAGAGCCGGTCCCTACCGCGCCCCGTCAGTTCCGTGGCCCCCCGCCCGCTATTGCCTAGGTCTGGTACTCTTAGATTCATTCGCGTTTCGGGGCGAAGGAGGAGTCACGGTGGATGGTGCTCAGTGTTTCTTACTCTAGGCGATGTGAGCAACCTCGGTATCTTCGTCTTGTTCTTCCTTCCTCATCAGACCCCATACCCGCAGAGTCGTCGGGGATAGTGCTTCCGGCGTTTTTGAACTCGGTCTCGGCGAGGTCGCTATGCTTGATCCGGGCCGCCGCAATGAAATTCTTCTTCATGCGCAGTAGGGCAACTTTGTCCGCCTCGTCCGCGCCGAGCAAGACGTTTCCCTGGTTTATCATCCAGTTTTGCCGGGCGTGTTCGACGTCAGCATCGACATCGGCCTTTTCTTGTGCTTCTCCTTCTGTTCCGCGTTTTCCTCCTCATCATCAACATTATCCTCCACCTCCAGGTAACGCGGCTCGATTTCGCTCATCAGACGGGGCCGTCGGCCGAATTGGATGAATATGAAGTGAACATTGGACTTCGGACAAAAAAAAACGGTGAAGTGAAGTGAAGTGAAGTGGACCAAATTCAGTGAACCTAGTGAAGTGAGCCCAGTGAATTCCCAACGCTGGTAGAGGTGTGGGGCGTCAGGATCGAAAATGGCCACAGCAGCTCCGCCCTTGCCTTTGGACACGGGTCCGTCGCTGGGCAGGTAGAGATGATCGGTAGGCGGTCTGGCAATCCAGCCATCACGTGCAGAACGAGGCGTGGCCCACGTAGGAAACCGGGCGGCGACAGTCGCAGGGTAGGTGCCCGAAACAAGGTCCGGGGGAGAGTGGAGGACGTTGGATGCTGGGATGGATCTGTAGCGGCGGGTATGGAAACAAACAATTTCGATGCGCATTGCAGCGGGACTTAAAGGCAAAGAGAAGGGTTCCTGATGAAACTCGCCCGCGAATCGGCGGCGTTTCACGGGAAGGCGACGCATACCGACGCGAGAGACCGTGATTGCCGTGGCTTTCGGGACAAACCATGCTGCAGGATCACGGTCAATTGACCAATCATAGGGAAGAACGCAAATAGGTCGGACGGCCTTCGGGGTCAAAGGGTACTGGTCGCCACCAGCGCAAAAAGGATGCGCGCGTTTCTGCTGCGGCCGGAGGATACAACCCTCGTACCAAACCCCTTCGATTTTACGGTCAGCTGTGCCTGGATACAGCTCGGTGGTGTGTCCGGGAGTCGAATTCACAGACAAGCACATTATCACCACCCGTGTCTTGCACCTCAACTATGAGCAGGTGGCCGTCAAACACGCACAAGGCAACGTCACCACGGATGATTCCTGCCATGGCGCGATCAGCCCGAAATTCGGGCCAAACAAGGCCGGCAGCATCCACATGAAGTAATTTCTTCAAGCGCGCGACGAACTAAGCAGGGTCAACCGCTGAAGGAGGAATACATGCGTCATGGCGGGTATATCCGTACGCCACGAGGAAGGAGGTGGACTGCAAGACCTCGTTCTCGTGGTACACCCGCAACAGCGAGCGCAAGATCGACGACAGTTCGATCAGCTGGAGCAGCGGTGCCAGGGAGCGGACCACCCCCAGTAAGTTGCACGTCATTTGCGCTGGACCATACGATGGTGCCCTCGACCCACCCGAAACGTGTGCGGTCCAGGTGATCGATTTGGCATTTGAAGCATGGCTGCATTCGAAGACAGGGGATCTGACGCCAAAACGCATTTCAGCCTGTCGAATGAGCGCCTCAATCAACCGTGTCGCGAGGCCACCCCGATGCAACAAACGCGCCATCTACCCCAGACGATCCGCATGAAATTTGTCAACCCAGGATGGTAATAAGCCTGTACCTCCGAGGGTTGCGGGTGTTTGTAATACAAAACCAAGCGATTGGTTCGTTCGCTCAAACGCGCTTGCTTCAAGAATAGAGACTCCACTTCACGTTGAAGTGAATCCACAAGGCGCTGTTCGAAACATTCAAACGAAAGCGATAGGCAAGCTTACTCCAGAGCACTTGTTCAGGAAGGTAGCGTGTGCTATCCGGAGATACCGGAACGGCGCGGAGCTTAGCCACAAAATTGTCGACAATGTGGCGAATTGAATCAGCATCGTCAAGATACTCGCTAGCAGGAGACCACTAGATCCCCAAGTACCGCACACCGTGGTCAAAAGGAATAACAGGAAGTTCACAACATTTGGCTGATATAGGCCCAATGCGAGGCGGATCATCAACACCGAGCTGTAAGCGTGCATGGCGAAATAACACGGTGGTATCGTTGAGCCAAGACCGCCAATTCTGTGCCGCGAGATCGAGGGGACCCTTGAAGCACTCGAGGCTCAGCGCTTTGGTTTTCGTGACGTTGAATCGGATTGCGAAGTACTCAAAAAAGAGGCTGCAAACATTGGCTCTAAGCCGCGACGCGTAGTCGATACCACAAAGCATCAACAACAAAGCATAAGCTGGCCGTGCCGCGAGCGGGGTCATGGGTGACAAGAGTGGGAACACAAGTAGAACCAAACTCAGGAGGGCGCCACAATCCCGCCCCCGTGACTTCGAGATGGCCCTCGGGAACATGACAAGGGTTTGCATATCCGACAGTATAGAATAAAATGCCAACCAGTTACTAGGGGATTCGGATGCAACATGGGCTGTGCCGCCGGCAAAAGAAAAGAGAAGGACTCCTCGTCGACTCTCAAGAAGGATGTTGACGTGCCGCGCGCTGTGACCACCTGCGCCCGATTACCAACATCCTGTTGTAGGTAGTAGGTCGATAAGAGAAGTTAATCAAAAGCGACGTAGGGCCATCTCCTTGCCTAACCAAACAGGAACACTATCGCAGGCCTTCGAAATGTCTTTGGCAACTGCAAGCAAGGGCACATGGTCCGCATAGGCTGGCCAATTAGATAAAGACACATCGATTGCAAGTGGCATCTGAACATCGCTACAAGCCCATGAGCCGTATTGCCCGGCATTGGAAAATTCGCAATTTTCCCAGATAGGTGCAATGCGGCCGAAGATCACCGCCCAGTAGGACTTCATTATGGTGTCCAACAGCGTGATAGGACGCGACATCTCTTCGCTCGGATTGCCGGGGATCTTCGGGATTGGAACAACAGCCGCTCCTTTAACTACAGGAATATATGACGCGTAGCGCAAGCGGCATTGAGTAAACGCGAAAGGTCGTCGTGATACTCTGGATGAAGGCCTTTAACCATGTCAACCGTGGCACCAGAGAGGCCTGGCTGGTGTTTTGCCCGAACGCCGCGTAGACCAGTAACGGTCCCACTCCTCTCGTGTAAGAGGAGCCACGACAATTGCATCGTGCGATTCATAAAGATTTGGCTTGCGGCGCAAATGGTCGAGTACAGGGGCGAACTTTGCTTTGGGGATACCCGCAGCTGCAAGTCGATATTGGAACCAGACGCCGCAATTTGTCGGCGTAGCTGTCATCCACGAGGGCCTGGGTCATCTAGAGCTGTTGTCTGGTACCAGAAAAGCCGTGAACCTCCGCCCATCCAGCTGTAGAAACGGCGGACCGAAACGCGGGCGACACCTGCTGGTTCGCTATGGATCCGCAGTTCGTTGGCGTCACGGGTGACGGTCGAAGCGCATTTGTCGCCCTTTCGGCCTCGCGCCATGACGGTACGAACCAGGTTACGAACACGAACGCAATCGGCCTTGTCGCGCTTTTTGGCGCGATCAATTAAAAGCTCCTGTTCTGCAGCGTGGAGCCGTGAGCGGTACTCCGAGTCCGCGTGATTCAGCTGAAACTGCCACTGTGTGCGGTACTGATCAAGCCGGACTCGAGCGTCCGCACGTCGTTGACGGACGACGGCATCCGCGTCGTGGAGAGGGACCGATGTGACCTCCATGAGCTCACCCACTTCTTGGAGGTCAAGGCCCAGGATGTTCCGCAGCGTACGGGCGTCCTCGCGTGCGAGTCGCGCAAACACGCGAGCGTGGTGACCGCGCCACCCTTTACCCGACATGATCAGCAAGGTACGTATGGCGCGTCGACGAGGACGTAGCTCGGTCGTAGCGTCTTGGACGCGCAGGCTGACGTGGGACGCAAAACACCGGCGTCGTTTAGTCGCAACAGCAACAGCGGCGCCAGTCACACATCCCACAAGATCCGAGTACAAGGTATCAAGAACGGCAGTGTCGTCGGAACCGGTGAAAGAGCGGAGGCGTGTCATGAGGTTTGCTTCCACCCAGCGCTGAGATACGTAGTCCTTGTATAGATCCATAGCAACGTCGTCATTGAGCCGGACGACGAAGGCAGTAGGATTGGGTGCCTTGGTAGGAGTCCGGAGCGCAGCTTCATCGACCCCAGGGACACTGTCCGGATTGAGCTCCACGGCTATTGGCCAGTGTTCCGAGTTGGACGGTGGTCGGTCTCCAATTGAGTGGCCGGCAAGAACGCCCTCACGAACGAGAGAATGTTGCGCCGAGCCACAAAAAAGTTCATGTCGTTGGGAGCGGTGCAGCGTCGGAGGGTGGGGGTCGGGTTGTGACCACGGGTGAAATATAAACTCACCCTCGGGTCAATGGTACTCGCACCGAGCGCATCAAATCAAGATGGTGTCGCTTGGGGTCGCCGGCGAGGTCAGTATCACGTGCCCCAGTGTTCCAGGCGGCGTTTTAGTCGCCCGCAGGCGCACCCTGAATTTAAAGGTTCACGGTCGTCTTCTCGAGGTCGGTGCGGAGGACATCGTACACCGTCCAGGTGCCGCATTCAGAAGGCGCGGAGTTGTGTCTCTTGCTTACTACTACCAACTGCGCCGGCAAGCACGCGCCTCGGTGGGACGAGAAGAGCGAGGACGACAGAGCGGCAAGAAAGGAAGCAACGGAAGCGACATCGGAGCTGACCGGCACAAGCTCTAAGGGCGGATAGCGCAACCGATGAGGTCGAAGGGTCGGAAGTGACCGCCCGCGAGTAACGACCGAGGACTGATCAATCTCATCGCGGCAGAAGGCGGTGGACTGGGGCGGCCCATCGGGACGAAGGCGCCCGGGGGACCAATAGTTGCCGGAGCTCCTTGTCGAGCGCTTTCCACGCTCATCGGCGCGCATTGGACGGCGCATTGTGCCGCTTTCTTTGGGCAAACACTCACGTGCACAGACCGACCTATTTGGTCTTCGGGGGACAAGTTTTTTTTTTTTTTTTCTTTCTCGAGATTTGTGGACGATGCTAGCGGTAAGCGTCGTCTAGATCAACTCCTTGCGGGTGGCAGCGTGCTGTTCTGCGGCAGCGCGCCTCGCCCGAGATTATTCGAGATTATTCGGCGGCGGATCTTTGCGGACCCGCGGCCTTCGGCACTGTGGCGTAAGGGAATTTATGCCTACCTGGCTCACCTTCAAATCTAGGCTCGCCGCTCGCGTCCGTGCCCTTGATCGAGTCACTGGACGTGGAAGGCCGTTCGCTCGCCACACAACCACAAACAACTTCCGTGCCTGGTCCTCACAAATTGAGGATCGGCTGTTGCTTTATGACTAAGATACTCTCGAACCACAGAAATCTTCAGGGTGACGTATGTCACGGAAAAGGAAGATGATGTCATAGAGAAAACTGACATCATCAGAACGGAGCAGGGTGCCCCCTGATAAGGGGGGGGGGCTCTAGGAGGGGTAAGCCTTAGAAGGCGGGAGTTTCCGCCACAGAGGCGCCTTCCATTGGGTTCGCATACCTCCTCTGCTTGAACTGCTGTCGGAATGTGTTGTCCAATCTTGGCTTTTGGATGGGAGCGCGCCCTCGCACCAGCGTCCGGAATGGGCGCGTCCGGATCAGTTCCTGTGGCGTAAGGAGAATTTTAGGGGCTACCTGGCGTGCCTGTGGCGTAAGGAGACTTTTAGGGGCTACCTGGCGTGCCTTCGAATCCTGGCTCGCCGATCGCGTCCGTGCCTTTGGAGGGATCACTGGACGAGGATGGCCGTTCTCCCGCCACGCGACCACAAACAACTCCTGCGCCTGGTCCTCTCAACTTGAGGATCGGCTGTTGCTTTATGATCAAGGATATATCGAAAATCAGAAATCAGGGTGACACATGTCACGGAAAAGGAAGATGATGTCATAGAAAACTCAGACATCATCGGAACGGAGTAGGGTGCCCCTGATAAGGGGGGGCCCTAGAAGAGGGGTAAGCCTTAGGAGGCGGGAGTTGCCGCCACAGGACTTCCCTGGTAAGAATTCGAGCTGCCCCAGCGAGGTGCTAGCGCGAGGAACGCGGCTTCGCCTTACGAGCATCTCGTGAACGAATCTTCTGATAAACGCGGGTGATGATCGGTTCAGGAACTCGACCACTGCGTAAAGTAAACTTGGGGACCAACACGTCAATCTCGTGCGGAGCGAAATCCGTGACACAAGGAGTTGTGTTGGAGGAAATTCGGGACTTGTCGGTGAAACTTCGACCTTCAACGTCCTTGAATTCGGGCTTGAGCTTGCGGTGCGAAAGGTGAGAGGTCGGCTTGACATAAGCGACATCATCGTTCGGACCCAAATCGGAATAGAAATGTAGAGCAACACGATCATTTTGGTAATCGTAAGGCTCGTAAACTTCGGCAACATAAATCTTCTTGCGCCAATCAGAGCGCTTCCGGTTAGGAATCCGGAAAACAACAAACTTACCGTGCTGATAATCATCACGGAAGGTTTCTTCGGGTTTGCGGATGGTTTGATCAACGATCGGAGGTACCATTATCGGCGTGATCTGACTTACATGAACACGCCGCTCTTCGGGCGGAGAGTCGAGAGACTCAATCCTATAGGTGACCGGGGAGAGGCGTTCCTTGATAATAAACGGCCCTCGCCATTCCGGTCGAAGTTTGTTCTGAAGGAAAGGGATGTAGAGCAAAACGTGCGATCCTTCCTTGTATTCAACATCAACATGATCAGCATTGTAAGCCAATCGCTGTTTCTTCAAAGCTTTATCACGAGCCTCGCGGACGATCTTTGTATAATATTTCAATCGTTCGCGAGTCTCGGCGACTGCATCAGAGCGAGTCTTCGGCAATAATCGTGTATCAAAATCCATGAGCGTGTAGTCAGTCGGTAGCATCGGCTGACGGTTCAGGCGTAGCATAAAGGGAGAAATCTGCGTGCCTGGAATAAACTTGCGGTTATAGCAAAACGCAATATAATGGGCAAAGTCAGGCCAATCCGTGATGTTCCGGCCTTGAAGGCAAGCACGGAGGAAGGCCTTGATAAATCGGTTGACGCGCTCAGCCGGGTTCGACTGGGCATGATAAGGAATCGTAGTTTGGTATCGGGTGTTAAAGAGATGGCAGAACTCGCGCATCAACTTGTTCACGAACTCTTTACCGTTGTCGGTACGAATCATCTGGGGCAAGTAGCCCTTGAGGAGAATGTTAATGACAAAAGACTCGAGGACAGACTCAGCAGTCTTATCATTCAAAACATCCAGAATCAAGAAATGCGAGAACGGATCAAAAAATACTAGAAGATACGTCTCGGGACCAGCGCTGGGCAAGGGTCCAAATAAATCCATGCAAAGAACAGCACCATCACCATCGTAGACGGGCTGCTGCAAGAGTCCAGCTCGTTTCGGCTCAGGCGTACGAGCTTCTGACAAACTAAGCATTCAGCAATGAAGACTCCAACTTCGTTCGACATGTGAGGCCACCAAAATCGTTCTTGGATAGCCTGGACGGTACTGTGACGTCCCATATGACCACCGTTAACCGGAGTGTCATGATAGAGTCGAATAATGCGTTTGCGCAACGTAGCAGGTGCAACAATCATCGGGTGCGAATCAGCAGAAATGCGGTAAAGAACATCTTTAACGACTTCGAATCGGTCGTTCGCTCGAGAACGTCGCGGCGCCTGACCTTGGGCCATTCGGTAGCGAATATCCTCGTACGTAGCATCAGATTCTTGCTCACGTGCGATCTCAGCGAGCGTCATATTATCGGGTATCGTATCGATATACTCTTTGTAAGCGGCTGCGTCCTTGAAGATCTGTGGCTCATCACGCGCACGGTTCTTCCGACGTTGTCTCGTAGCGTGAGACGTAGCCAATTTCATCGGATCCTTTTCAGGGTCTTCGTCTTCGTCTTCCGGCAGTTCGGTCGTAATAAACGACATTATGAAGTGGCAGCCGGAGACGGGAAATCCTCGGTCATCAACAGGTCGGGGAAGCTCGTGGAACACTAAATAAGCGTGGTTCAAAGGTTCTCCAAACTCGTCAGTCTCGATGACATGATCTATCGGGTTGCGGGAGAGACAGTCAGGGATACTCATTCCCGGTGACTTTCCCGGCTTGTAACCAAGTTCAGGGTCAAAATTGGCGAGGCGCATCGCCCAACGAGCAAGCTGCCCAGACGAGTGCGTCGCCTTACGTAAAAACGTCAAAATTTCGGTGATCGGTCTCCAAAACAGTCCGGTGCCCTTCGATGTAGGCTCGAAAGTGCTCTAGAGAAAGTATAACTGCCAGCAGCTCTAGCCGACGGGGCTCATAATTCCGCATCTCCTTCGGCACAGCTCGGCTCCAGTATTCAATTACTCGTTCTTCTCGAGTCACTCTTCCGGCATCGTCCTTGACTTCGACAATTTGGAAGAGATATGCTCCAAGTCCATCCTTGGAAGCATCGGATCGGATCTGAAAAGGCAGATCATAATCGGCGTGGTAGACTCCACGGGAATCAACCAAAGCTTCAATAATCGTATTCCAAGCTTTCTGACACTCGGGCGTCCACTCAAACTTTACACCTTCGAGGCATAATCGTCTCAGCGGTTCCACAATCTTCGAGTAGCCCTTCACATATCGCCGGCAGTAATTACTCATGCCGATGAAAGAGCGTATCTGGGTCTTCGGGGAAGTATTCGGTAAAGTACCTGGAATCGGCATCTTCTGCAGTGCTTCCAGCGTCTTCGGATTCGGCTTCAAGCCTTCTGGGGTAGAAATGTGTCCCAGAAATTCTATATCATCCTTGAGAAGGTGGAACTTCGCGGTTCGACCGCTGTACCCTCTCTGTGCCAAGTGACACATCACTTCGATCAAAACTTGTAAATGTCGATGAAGATCGTCGGATCCCATCATAATATCGTCAACAAACGCAACCAAGTCTTGATACATCCATTTCGAAAGGTCGCTCGCCATTTGCTTGCAGAAAAGAGCTCCGGCCGTCTTCACACCTAGAGGTAATCGCAAGAAACTATGAGCGCCAAGTGGGCTAACCATCGTGACAGCGTCCTGCGCTGCCGGATCCAAACGAAGGTTGTGGTATCCCCATCTAATATCGATGCATGTCCGCCATCGTCTCATCGCGAGAAAGGCTAAAGCATCATCTTGTCGAATGTTTGGCCAACTGTCATTGACCAATTGATCGTTGAGCTGACGTAAGTCAACTGCAGCACGGAACGCGTTTGACGTTCCAATCTCAGCTCCTTTCTTCGGAAGCATCAACACAGGAAAGCCCCAAGGTGATTTGGCCGGACGAATGACTCCATCCCGGCACCACTCGCTGATCTGCTTGCGGAGACAATCGAGCTTCGCAGGCGTCAATCGGTAGGGCGTCATCTTAATCGGTCGCGGATTCGCGTCTTTGAATCGTAGAGACACAGGAGGCGAGTCCACAGGTCTCATAATCGGGTCGAAAAAGGCCCAAGAATATTGCACACAGTGACGGAGCATCAGTTTCGCCTCGTCGTCTAAGTGCGGATTGTCAGGAATTCCCAGCTCCTGCACAACCTTGTCAACTTCTTCCTTTGTAGGAATTTTAACTTTCATTGCTTCGTTGTTCTTGACATGCTCAGGAGTCTGCGGCAGTGGTGCACCCTCGGCATCGCGCGGCGCATCTCTCCATGGCACATCGAACTTTTTCTCGTATTTTAGTTTCACTTCCGGGTGGCTTTTGTTGATCCTCTCGCCTTTGACACGAACACTCGGCTCGCTCTTAATCTTCGGTTCCCGATCTCGCTCAGGATCTGGCGGAACGTCTAAATTTAGTTGTCGGGGGGGCCCAGCAGAAGAAGCATGAGACGCCCCCGGCTCATCTGTTGCAGGCGGAATCAACGGTACCTCTGGAGGTTTCCATTTGGTGCGATCTTGAAGATCATCAGTCGACACCCATCTTATGACACGTGTGCGCGTGTTTAACAGCGGAACTTGTACGTGACGAAGGGTGGTTTCATCAATTTGTAAATAATAATCAAACGGTCGGTCTGCAGGACTCAACGCTGACGGCAAAGCTTCGCCGCTCAGGTGAAATTCCTTGGTCACAGAGTTGTGCAGATCGAGCATTAATAAGGCCATCGTGTCAGGTGGCACGACGGACGCCAAGTGTTTCAACGAGGTCGTCCTGGCGAAGCCGGCCCAATCAAAATCAGGGGGCATCGTCAGCAACTCCGAAGTCATTTCCAGATTCAGAGATCTGTAATCGGAACGGTGCGGCCCTACGCGAAGCGGGACACGCGTAACAGTATAAGCTGCGTCTGTCGCGGCTCGTGATGATCCTAAATTGTTCATCTGAAGTAAATGTCGTTCGTCGGCGTAGCCAAGTGCGGCGGCGAACTTGTGCTGCATATTCTTGCAAGTCTTGGGAACTGCGCGCAAATGGAGCGGATGGCTGGAAACCAACAATCGCACGCGACAGCTCATCAAACTAGGAGTTATGTCGTAAAAATTGACGACGTAAACGTAAGGGTGCAAACGTGCAACGTAAGAAATAATCGAAGCCTCCTGCTCTATCAACCACATGAAGAAACCAGCCATCTTGCATAATTTCATCGTCCAGTGGGTAGCGGTGACTCCCTTCCCAACATCTCTGGAAGTCAAGTTGCACAGAGCGGAGTGTACGCAGGGTGGCGACGCGACACACATCGACGACGACCATTCCGCGTAGGGTAAATAAGATTCGATCAACCGTAAGGTTGTAACATAGCGACCACACAATGTGTGCTGCACCACAGGAATATTCGGAAAGTTCTTGTGGTGGATCTGGTTGGCGGTGTCCGACGCATCGAGTGCTAGCACGACTCGAAACGACGTCCCACACGTTTCGTTGGCTCGTTGGAGACCTAAAGTACTGCCTCCGGCTCCACTGAACAGCATCACCACCTTGCGATAAGTGATTGGAAGCCATTGAACCTTTTCATATCGGCGGCGGATCTCCGCTTCGGTGATCTCGCGGCATTTCTTTTCATCTTCTTCCGACCTTCGAGCGAAATCGTCGCTGCCTTCAGGTCGTTTGAGGGTGGACTTGTCCGTCATAGCGGTCATAGCGTCCTTCTGCACCGTGCTCAGCAGCATCGGCGGGGGAGATTCGTCGCATCGCGTCAAGTGACTAGCGACAGAAACGGTGAAAGAAAGGTTCCCCTTGTCGTATCCTTCTTCACATTCTTTCGTAAGTTCGTTGATCGTAGAGACGTTCAACTCATCTTCGTACCTAACGATATCACCAATCGCAAGGGCTTCGCCTTGAGTGACGATCGTCGGCACTTCTTCCGTGGCAGTAACTGCCACCCGAGCAGCGGACCGGTCGCGCTCTTCGCAAGAAGAACACATTCCTTCGACAACTCCCAACTGCTCGTTCTCAGCAAACGTAGCGACGAAAACCTGTCCTTTTTCCATAGGCGACAAAATAACCGGTAGATTGTACGTTCGACCGGGCTCGATTTGAAGCGTGCGCGCGGCATAAGCGATTACTTCTCGCGCGTCTTCTCCCGGAGCTGGGGAGAATTTGGTCGTAGCATGTCCCCGCGTAGCCATGGCTACCTTACGTTCCGGCGGCGGGCTTCGGAGATCTTTAATCGTGCTCAAACGAGCATAAACTCGAGTCTTGACCAGGTCGAGACTCTGCCGAAAGGCATCGTGTTGATGATTGTAAATCGGTACGGTTATCGGATTTCGATCGTAAATAGACCGAAAGGTCACGATTGGTGCATCGACTCGTTCATCCTTAACTTTAATCTTCTTGCGCCCGTAGACGACTTGGGTTCGACAAAAACAGATCCGATCATGGGGAAAATCCACGATGGCTCCTAAAATTCGTATATCGCGCCCCCCCAACAGGAACAAGTAATTCGTATCGGCTACAATAGCGACAATGGGGGCAGCGAAGTCGTCGGCGAAAGCGACCCGAAGGGCGATCCAACGATGGATCGTCGTCGTATTCAATCCTGATCCGTACAGCTTGCGCTTAATCGGAAGTTCGCCTTCATCGAAAATCAACTGATCTTTGGTCAACTTTTTGACCATTTCTCGGCAAATATAAGAAACATCGGCCATTCCATCGACACCGATGGTCGTCGAGAATTTCGGACCGTCACGATTCCTGTAGATGTGACAGGCCATAAACGTTAGAGAACCCGTATCTAAACAACTGAGGGTAATCAAATCATCTTCGATCGTCTTGCCGTCTCGCGGCGTCAACGAAGTGTGAGCACATCGGGCTCTGATTCGCTCATCTCCGGGGTTGGGCATCGATACCGCGGCTTGAGCTTTCGTATTATCTGTTGTTGGCTTCCTAGCCATAACGCTCGCGGCAGCCTCTTTATCTGGCGGCTTCCGCTCTTCCTCCAAGACAATCTCAGAGGGAATCAGTGTTGGTAAGGGATCCTGGTCTTCGTGGTTCACGGAAGCAAAGGACCCCTCCCATAAATCATTCATTTCGTCTTTCCAGAATGCATCTGTAAATCCATTCGTCGCCTGCTGATCCTCATCAGCATCGGCGATCGGTTCCGTGTCAGCTGCGGCTTTGAGTCTGCAGCTGCGCGGTTGTTCTGGTGTCTTCTTTAGCAAGAAATTCCGGGCTTTCGTCCACCAATCCTGCAGGTTCCACGTCTGCTCGTCTTCGTCACACATGAGAACGCTGCTAATCTTCTTCATAAATCTATCCTTTTCTTCCGGCGGCGCGTATCCGTGTCTCGATCCGTAGTAATCGAAACCGTTTCGGGGGGGTCCGCAGGAAAAGATGGCGTCGTCCCCGACGTCAACTCTGTCGTAAAATCGTCGTCTGCAATACTCGCGCTTGTCATCGTCTCGTCAGTCGAATGCGCGCACGAGCTATCACTGCAGAAATTCATGTCTGGCTCACAGCCAGTTCGGTCGCCATCGGTCGTCTCTGGAGGGTCCAAAGATAAGCCGATGGCATCGAGGGCTTCCTCATCAAAAATAAACGGTGGGTCGTCCGTGGACGACTTGTCAAATAACGTTAACGCGGACACTGGTTCAAAAAGTGTAGCTTCTTCATCTTCCGAATCTGAATCGCCTTCCCAGTATCGTGGAGCTTCAAGTTCCTCGCTCGAATCTTCGAGCTCATCGCTCGACATCTGCTCATAAATCTGAGCTAAAGACCGACGATTGGTCAGCACGTCGTTGGGTGGCTCGTCCATCAGTGGGCGAGCGAGATCTTCGAATGCGGCCGCGGCAAGGGCGTCGGCTGCGTCGTCGGTGCGGGTGTCCGTGTTCGGGTACACCGTCACTCCTAATGGTAACTGTTGACCGCAAGGGGTCGTAAATGCGAGCGTTGCGCTCAAAAAACTCAAATTATATTGGTGTCGGCCTTCGTCGTATTCGTCGTCGCGCGATCGGCGTCGTCTGTGCCGGCGCGAACTTCGACTGGGGCTCTTGTTATCTTTGTCTCTCTCTGGCGTCAGTTCGGCAGGTCCTAGTACCTCTGGATCGTCCCTGTAGGCGACTGGTGCTCCCAAGTCTATCCGAACCGGCTCAATCGTCTCGTCTATCGAAACATCGACGCCTTCGTCGTCTTCTTGCCAAAACTCCGACCAAACGTAAATTAAATCTCGGTTGGCAAATAAATCCGTGCCTCGGGGTCGGAATTGTACTTCTTTCCGCTCTAGCGGTTTCTTCCTCAGGAAACATTGAGCTCGTATCCTTATCGTCGGTACGCTCATCTTCCTATTATCCATGCTGATCGTCCCATCCAAATTCGGTTCCGGGCGGCAGCTATACTCATCCCTCATAGTATGTTCGGGATCTTTCTTTATCACGTAGCCATCATCATATGCAGGCTGAAAATCTTTGAACTCTTCGTTCGTGAGTAATACGCCAGGGCTTTCACTGAGCTCCAAAGGCAGTTCATGCGTTATAAGATTCTTCATCTCTTCCGCTTTCGTATTCATTTTCTCGGCCGTTTCACTCGGCCTCTCATCCACTCCATCGCTTTGAATATCGGCAATCGCCTCGTCACTAAAAATGTCGGCACACAAATTGTCTGCCATCGTCAAAGGGAATAAAACATCTGCAAAAACGTCTGCAGTCGGTTCGTCGGGGGGGGCTGCAAAAGAAGAAGGCGTCGTCCCCGACGTCATATCTGTCAAAAACTGGCCACCAAAGGGCACGTGACGTTCGATGGGTGTGTACTCAGGTGCGCGCTTATCATTCGAGGTAATCCTCTGCGACGCATCGTCGATCGATCGTGGAGGCGACGTGCCATCCACTTGAATGTTCGGAGGTAAACTCATAGCATCGAGCGTAGCAGCGGCGGGTCCCTTACTTTGGGCGTCATCGGCTGCACGGGGCTCGTAAATCGGATTCACACATAACTCCGGCGCGTCGTCAAGACCGAGGGTTGTGTCAGCTGACGACAAATCATGTCGTGCCACCAACGGTGACACCGGGTTAGAAGCGATTGTCGGCTTCGATCCGTAGTTTAACGACGTTTCGGTCGAATTCTTCGATTCTGTGGGGATTTTGGTTTGGGTGAGCTCCTTCGACTTGGATTGCTCTTGATCGTAGTTTAACGACGTTTCGGTCATCTCGGACGACTCGTCGTCGTCGTCGCGCGGCTTCCTAACTTTCGCTCGCGTTCGCGTGGGCGGCGGTACCTCCGAAGGTCGGAATTCTCCCTCGAGACTGTTCGCTCGCCTCGGGCGATTCGGCATACGCAATTCATCTCTTTCACGTGTCAACGCGCTTGCTTGATCTTGGAGGGCGTCTGCTCGAGCATTGGCCATACGCAGTTGCTCTCGCACAATTTTTATCTCCTTCCGGTGTAGCCGTTCTTTTCGTTCGTTCTCTTCCCCTATTTGTTTTAAAAGTCGTTCTTGCGCGCGTTCGTTCTCTTCGCGTAATGCCCGCAAGTGAGCCTCGTAGAACTCATTCATTTTCATTGCATCCGGGGGTTCTGCACGCGTTGACGGAGCTGTCGATCGTCCTCCCGCCGTTCTCTCCGTGGGCTTGCCGTAGTTGTAGTTTAGCTCTTCTTCCTCGTCAACTTCTGTATCGTGCTCTTCTTCATCGTCATCATTATCATCATCATCATTCCGCTCGTTCGTCTCATCCTGACGGCTTGGCGGTTCTTCATATCGTAGCTGCTCGACGGCAGCATCATCGTCTTCCATATCGGCTCTGGCTCGTTCTAGTCGGCCGAGATCAGAGCGGGTCCAAAATGGTTGAGTCGTCGTCGTTCTCGTGCTCCTTCGGCTCTGGAACTTCTAATCGTCCACGACACGCGTAATATCGTCGTTGCGTGCGTCTTCCACCGACAAATCTATCCGTACGGTGGGCGGCAGAACTCGTCTCTGCCCGGCAAACAATGCCTTATCCGTGAGTTGCGATCTCACTCCGCTCGCCTGCGGCAGCGGTACCCGGGTTGCGCGTCGGTTAGCACCAAATCGCGCGTCGTCACTTCCGACGACTAACGTATCCGGCCGGGGAACTTTCCCACTGTAATGGTCCTTCTGGAATTCCTTGTCGGCGCGCTTGATCAGGGCGCGCACGGCTTGTCCGGACCGTGTAGAGAATGCAAGATGCACTAGTTCGCTGCGACCGATATAGTCGCTCGAATCTCGTATTCCTCCACCACCTATGGCGTAAGGAGACTTTTAGGGGCTACCTGGCATGCCTTCGAATCCTGGCTCGCCGATCGCGTCCGTGCCCTTGGTGGGATCACTGGACGAGGATGGCCGTTCTCCCGCCACGCGACCACAAACAACTCCTGCGCCTGGTCCTCTCAACTTGAGGATCGGCTGTTGCTTTATGATCAAGGATATATCGAAAATCAGAAATCAGGGTGACACATGTCACGGAAAAGGAAGATGATGTCATAGAAAACTCAGACATCATCGGAACGGAGTAGGGTGCCCCTGATAAGGGGGGGCCCTAGAAGAGGGGTAAGCCTTAGGAGGCGGGAGTTGCCGCCACAGTGCCTTCGAATCCTGGCTCGCCGATCGCGTCCGTGCCCTTGGTGGGATCACTGGACGAGGATGGCCGTTCTCCCGCCACGCGACCACAAACAACTCCCGCGCCTGGTCCTCTCAACTTGAGGACCGGCTGTTGCTTTATGATCAAGGATATATCGAAAATCGGAAATCAGGGTGACATGCGTCACGGAAAAGGAAGATGATGTCATAGAAAACTCTGACATCATCGGAACGGAGTAGGGTGCCCCTGATAAGGGGGGGGCCTAGAAGAGGGGTAAGCCTTAGGAGGCGGGAGTTGCCGCCACAGTTCCGATATGTTCGGCCGGCGCCGAGATCTCGCCCCGCATGGGAAAAGTTTAGGAAGTCCCAGTCGTCGCAGCCGAGGCCGTGCTCCGGCGCCTGGCTGTCAGAGACTCGCCCGCAAGTGCGCGTCAAACCCGCGTACCGTCCCCGCGCCGCAGCGTGCGAGATTGCTGTAGTAGGCGGAGTGCTTGTTGAACCGAAAGAGTCCTTATGGTGGTGCGCCCGCCGGTGCCATGGCTGGAAGCGTTGCAAGCGCGTTGTAGAACGCCAAATAGGCTTATTGAAGCGGCCTGACTTATTATTACGAAAGCCTCGTCCGTTATTTCGCGACCGTATCTGTCGACTACACTGCCCAGTTTTCTTTTTTTTTCTCGAGGGGCAAGCCCCCCGAACCCCGAGATTGGGGGGCTCTGAGATTGGGGGGCTTTGCCCCGCAAACCCCCCGCCGCCCCCCGGCCCCCCGCACCCCCCAGCGCTTGCGGACCAGAACTGCTTCTCTCTTCCGCTCCCATGACTTCTTCGTCATAAACCATTTCTTAGTTGGCACGGTTCCGCTCGCTCGATTTCGGCGCCCGACTTCTCGATTTGCCGCCCGTGGGATCAGGAACGAATGGACCCTCTCGGCGGCGGCGGCGGCAAAATCAAAATCGCGTTCGAGCGCCGAGGCGGCGCCGATGACGCTGATGACGTCGTTTCTGGCTGTATCAAAAATTTAACGATATCAAAAATTTAACCACCTGCCCAGATCTTGTAACACAGTTATTATTTTTAGTATGTAAAAAAAATCTTGAAGCGCTGGCTCTGTAAACAACACACGACGTATCATAAAGATTCTGCGGATCTGATGACGCTCTCCACACAGGATGGAACCAACCAAAATGGTGACGAACGAAAACGCGATGACTCAATATTCAGCTGTCCACGACGACGAACGCACTCCTTCATTCTTGTGTTGTTTTTTTCTCCTCTCCCACACGACCTCCCTCCAAGAGCGTCCGTTGGTTGTGAAGTTGCCTAAATCTCTCACGTCCGTTATGTTCGACTGGGGTTCAACGAAGCATGTTCTGAGTTGGTATTGAATTTCCGGGCACAGAAGGGTGAACGGGGGTTCTGTTCTTGGGACAAAGTCATAGCGCCCAGGCGTCAAATAGAATGGCAGTGGTGGGAGCGATGATGCTGCTCATGCTGGGTATCGTGGGGGCCCACCCCAACGACCTCGATTGCGACCGGGTGCTAGGCGTCGGAGAGACGATCATGTTTCAGACCTCCGAGGCAAGCACGGATCGATTTGGAATTTTCGAACGCAGCGGCGTCGAAATCTCCTGCGGCGGCACGTATGTCGCCGGCGAGACGCTGACGGCCAAGCTCGACGACATCACCGATGCCGAGTACGTGATGGAACTGACCGGGGCGACCTTCACGGAGGAGTGCGACGACGGCTGCGACACGTCGAGATGCGGCGACATCGCGCCGAGCGGCGACGGTCACGAGGTGACGGCGCCGACCGACGGCTCTGACATCACGTTGGTGATCGGGTGGGCCGCCGGCTTTAGCACCGTCTACATCACCGATACGTGTACCCTCACGGCAGAAGCCTCGGATGATCCCGCGACCGACGACCCCGCGACCGACGACCCGGCGTTGGACGTGAGCAGTATTTTTGGTTACCTCGTCGACGTATTGTGTTGGGAGCTCGAAAACCACATTGCTGTGGATGGCGCCGACCTTCTTAACAGTCCCGAGGATCACACGATCCACTGCATGCGCGACATCCAGGAATGCCGCGACAGCGGGTTTGGGGTTTTGGTGAAACAGGCGGACGGTACCTACGATCTCGCGTACGCCTTCGACGAGGCTGGGAACGCGGCGGCGCTGGCGCTCGTCGACGAGACTGATCTCATCGACAACGTGACGGTGACGGTGTCGGGTGTGGAGACGGGGTCACTGGTCACCGATTTTTCGGTTCCCGAGTTAACGCAGGTCAGCATCCGGCTCCACGAGACGATCTCGCACACGGGCTTTCTCGTCGACATCCTGTGCTGGGAGCTCGAAGGCCACGTGGCCATCGACGGCGCCGACCTCGACGAAAACCCCGAAGACCACTCGATCCACTGTATGCGCGATATCCAGGAATGTCGCGAGAACGGCCACGGCATTCTCGAGCTCACCGAGGACGAGTGTGGCTACGATCTGGCTTACACCTTCGACTCGGCCGGCAGCGAGCTCGCCCTCGCGTACGTCGACGCCACCGACAAAATAGACAACGTCATCGTTACCGTCACGGGAGAGCGCGACTCCGATGGGATTATGTATGTGGAGACTTTGGTGGAAGAGAGCCATCAGATTCACGAGGGATACCTCGTCGATCTCTACTGCTGGAACCTCGAGGGTCACATCGCCTTCGACGGCGCCGACCTCGTCAACTCGCCCGAGGACCACTCGATCAAGTGCTTCACCGACGTCCCTCAATGCCGCGTCAACGGGTTTGGGCTGCTCCAAGACGAGGACGGCGACGGAAGGTACAACCTCACCTTCACTTTCGACTCGGGCTCTGACCAGACGGTCTTGAATTTCATCGACAACGCGACCATCGCCGACACGGTGTTCGTGCGCGTCGCCGGGACCCCGCAGGCAGCCGACGCGACGATTCTCGAAGACGTAAGCATCGACCTGGTGCCGCACGAGTGCGATGCTGTTGCCGCGGGGGATGATGTCACGGTTACCGGCTTTTTGGTGGATATCTTGTGTTGGGAGCTCGAAGACCATATTGCTGTGGACGGCGCCGACCTCCTCAACAGCCCCGAGGACCACGATCCACTGCATGCGCGATATCCAGGCCTGCCGCGACAGCGGGTTTGGGGTTTTGGTGAAGCAGGCGGACGGTACTTACGATCTTGCGTACGCCTTCGATGAGGCTGGGAACGCGGCGGCGCTGGCGCTCGTCGACGAGACTGATCTCATCGACAACGTGACTGTCACCGTGACGGCGACGGCTACGGGGTCCCTGGTCACAGATTTCTTGGTGCCCGAACTTACGACGGTTAGCATCCGGCTCCACGAGACGATCTCGCACACGGGCTTTCTCGTCGACATCCTGTGCTGGGAGCTCGAAGGCCACGTGGCCATCGACGGCGCCGACCTCGACGAAAACCCCGAAGACCACTCGATCCACTGTATGCGCGATATCCAGGAATGTCGCGAGAACGGCCACGGCATTCTCGAGCTCACCGAGGACGAGTGTGGCTACGATCTGGCTTACACCTTCGACTCGGCCGGCAGCGAGCTCGCCCTCGCGTACGTCGACGCCACCGACAAAATAGACAACGTCATCGTTACCGTCACGGGAGAGCGCGACTCCGATGGGATTATGTATGTGGAGACTTTGGTGGAAGAGAGCCATCAGATTCACGAGGGATACCTCGTCGACCTCTACTGCTGGAACCTCGAGGGTCACATCGCCTTCGACGGCGCCGACCTCGTCAACTCGCCCGAGGACCACTCGATCAAGTGCTTCACCGACGTCCCTCAATGCCGCGTCAACGGGTTTGGGCTGCTCCAAGACGAGGACGGCGACGGAAGGTACAACCTCACCTTCACTTTCGACTCGGGCTCTGACCAGACGGTCTTGAATTTCATCGACAACGCGACCATCGCCGACACGGTGTTCGTGCGCGTCGCCGGGACCCCGCAGGCAGCCGACGCGACGATTCTCGAAGACGTAAGCATCGACCTGGTGCCGCACGAGTGCGATGCTGTTGCCGCGGGGGATGATGTCACGGTTACCGGCTTTTTGGTGGATATCTTGTGTTGGGAGCTCGAAGACCATATTGCTGTGGACGGCGCCGACCTCCTCAACAGCCCCGAGGACCACACGATCCACTGCATGCGCGATATCCAGGCCTGCCGCGACAGCGGGTTTGGGGTTTTGGTGAAGCAGGCGGACGGTACTTACGATCTTGCGTACGCCTTCGATGAGGCTGGGAACGCGGCGGCGCTGGCGCTCGTCGACGAGACTGATCTCATCGACAACGTGACTGTCACCGTGACGGCGACGGCTACGGGGTCCCTGGTCACAGATTTCTTGGTGCCCGAACTTACGACGGTTAGCATCCGGCTCCACGAGACGATCTCGCACACGGGCTTTCTCGTCGACATCCTGTGCTGGGAGCTCGAAGGCCACGTGGCCATCGACGGCGCCGACCTCGACGAAAACCCCGAAGACCACTCGATCCACTGTATGCGCGATATCCAGGAATGTCGCGAGAACGGCCACGGCATTCTCGAGCTCACCGAGGACGAGTGTGGCTACGATCTGGCTTACACCTTCGACTCGGCCGGCAGCGAGCTCGCCCTCGCGTACGTCGACGCCACCGACAAAATAGACAACGTCATCGTTACCGTCACGGGAGAGCGCGACTCCGATGGGATTATGTATGTGGAGACTTTGGTAGAGGAGAGCTATCAGATTCACGAGGGATACCTCGTCGACCTCTACTGCTGGAATCTCGATGGTCACATCGCCTTCGACGGCGCCGACCTCGTCAACTCGCCCGAGGACCACACGATCAAGTGCTTCACCGACGTCCCTCAATGCCGCGTCAACGGGTTTGGGCTGCTCCAAGACGAGGACGGCGACGGAAGGTACAACCTCACCTTCACTTTCGACTCGGGCTCTGACCAGACGGTCTTGAATTTCATCGACAACGCGACCATCGCCGACACGGTGTTCGTGCGCGTCGCCGGCACCCCGCAGGCAGCCGACGCGACGATTCTCGAAGACGTGAGCGTCGACCTCGTCCCCCAATCCGGGTGCGACGCGAGCCTCGCGCCGACTGCCACCGCGTGCAGCGCCTTTCCGTCGGACGACCCCGAATTCGAGCACATGGCGTCCCTCGACGCGAACGTACTCTTGTACTGGACGATCGAAACCGAAGGAGACGAGGACGACAGCTTCTATCCCGCCATCCGTGCGTCGGTCGCGAAAACCGGGGACGGATGGGTATCTCTCGGGTATTCGCTCGACGAGTTAATGGAAGGCAGCTTCGCGGTCCTGAGTACGGACGGCGCAGCCCCCGAGAAGTACGAACTCACGGGCCGAACGGTACCCGTGCTGATGGACGCCGAGTTCCAGACTCTCGCGGACGCGACTACTTCGGTCGTCGACGGCAACTTGGTCGTGTCGTTTACCAAGACGCTCGCGGAAGCCGGGGAGGTGGAGATCGAGGCGTCGGGGACCACCTGGGGCTACTTCTTGTTCGCGTACGGCGACGACTCGCTCGCGTACCACGTCGGCAGCCGCGGCGCGATCCAGATCGACCTCTCCCCCGTATGCGACCCTTCGGCGACTCCTGCTCCCACGCCGGTCTCGGCGGCTCCCACGTCCGCGGCGACCTGCGAGTCCGACGACCCCGACTACGACTTTGCTCTGCCCATCGACGGATCCTTCACCTTTTACTGGCGCGTCCTCGAGGACGGCGACGAGGAAGACGACTTTTACCCCGCGCTTCGGGGTCGGTTTCTCTTGGCGGGCGGCGGCTACGCCGCGCTGGCCACTTCGACCGATACGGCGATGCCGGGCTCGGACGCGATCATCGGCATCGACGACGCAGTCCCCGAAAAGTACGAGATCACGGGTCGCACGCTCGACTCGGTCTCGGCGCGATCGGCTTCGCAGCAAACCCTCGTCGACGCCTCGTGCTCTTCGATCGACATCGATGGCCAGTCCTACCTCGACTGCCGCTTCGTCAAAGATATGGTCGAAGACGGCGAGATCGAAATCCTCGCCTCGGGCATGAACCAGTTTGTCTGGGCGCGCGGCTCGGGCTCCCTCGCGTACCACCAATCTGACCGCGGCGCCCTGACGTTGGACCTCTCCTCCTGCGCGGCCTCCGCCCAGTCGCTCAAACCCGTATCCTCGTCGGCCATCAGGATCCATGGTCGTTTTATGATCGCCGCGTGGGCCTACTGCGCGCCCGTCGGGGTTATCTTCGCGCGCGCCAAGCACGCGGCCCTCCGCGCCGGCTTCTTCAAGACCTGGCTCTACCTCCACATGTTCGTCCAGCTCATGGCCCTAATCATGACGGCCGTCGGCTTCGCCAAGGCCTACGAGGCGATCAAGGATGCCGACGTCGACATCGACCACCTCACCTACAGGCACCCCAAGCTCGGGGTTGGCGTCATGATCAGCGGCTGCGTCCAGCTCCTGATGGGCCTCCTCCGTCCGCACCCCCCTCACAAGGGCGAGGCCAAGTCCATTCAGCGCTGGATCTTCGAGGGTTTGCACCGTCTCTTCGGCTACGGCGGTATCGTCCTCGGCGTGATCACCATGCTCTCGGGCATCGAGAAAGCCATGGAACTCGACCACATCGCCGCGCAACGTCCGTGGAACACTGCGGTCATCGCGCCCGTCGCGACCACTGTCTTCGTCCTCGTCGTCACCACCGTCTACATCTACTTGACCACGCCCGCGGCAGACACCTCCGAATCCTCGTCCTACGCCGACGTCGAAAAGGCTGTTGCCGAGAAGGTCGACGCGCCGCAGGAGGCCGAGATGGTCGAGGCCAAAAACAACGACGACAAGGGCGTGTAAACGTGTTGCCGCTTGGTATTGTGTGACCCGGGACCAACTCACGAGATAGACTGATTGATGTTCTCGTCGGCGCCCACCATCATCATCATCATCAATCATCCGCGCGCTGTGCCTGTCATGCATTTCTTCATCGTTGTGCTGATCCTTTTCTCCTGGTGTCATTGCCCGATCTCTGGCTTTCCTTGCCTCTCCAACAGTCGTCGTCACATCGTGCGCCCCTTGAAGCGACGCTTATCTTCTCTTCTCTTCGCGGGATCTCATCTCAACTCAACTCAGCTCAGCTCAGCTCAGCTCAGCTCACTCGCGAGGGGTGTTAACACCACGAACCTTCGATAAACAAACGCATTGTGAATGAATAAGAGAAGAAGACTCCGGGCCTGTCTGGCTTTACATCCCATGTCGCGGCGTAAAAACACTTGTAGGAAAGTGATCCTATCTCAAGTCAATCTAATGAGCTGGGCTGGGCTGGGCTGCGCACCACCTGACTCAAGAATTAAAATACTACCGCGGGTGCAAAATGAGAATGTCTCAGAAGACGGTGGAAGCCCATCGTTCGTAGCGGGCGTATACTTATTTTAGTCATTACCGAGAGGTGGCCACGAAACCGCAAACTCGAATTCGAAGGGAGCCGTCAACAGGGCCGCCGATGAAGGGCGTCGTGGTCTCGCCTCAAGTTGCTCCTCGGCAGTCGCCGCTCGTGCGTCGTCGTCGCGCGGGTCGTTCGCCGCGTCGTCGTCGTCGTCAGCGGGCGATTCTACTAGGAACGTTTCTCGTTCGAAGTATTCAATTTGTCGATGAGAGGGTTCGCGGTCTGGAGTGAGGCTGACCGTCATCTGGGCGATGAAGGCGTCGACGTCATCCTCATCCTCGACGACCCTCTCCCTCACGCACCACGGGCACACGTAAGTCTTGCCCTCGAGCGGGTCGCACGCGCACGAAACGCACAGGGGAGCATCGCAACAGGTCATTCGACGGCCTGACTCGTCGAGGTCTTTGTAGCAGATTGAACACTGGCTAGGTTCGCCCGTGGCCTCGGCGCAGGACGTGTGGTCAAGGCTCGCGCGCATATCTTGGATCTGAGCTCGAGCGTCGGCGAGCTCGGCCTCGACGCGAAGACACGAGTTCGTCTTCCTTTCCACTTCAAGTTCGAGACGAACCAGATCCTCCATCAATACCTCGTTCTTGCTTTGCTGGCCGCGGGCGTGATTCTCGGCGTCGCGCAGGAGCTGCTTGAGCAGCAAATTCTCTTTCGTCAGCACGTCGTCGTCCTCGGCGAGAGTCGGCACGAAAACTCCGAGCCCGGCGCGGTCGCCGTTCTCGAAACGGACCCGAGATCTACGCCGCTGCCGACGCGCAGCCCCTTTGGTGTCGTACCGCGAGATGAGATCAGACACCCGCGGCATGCTTCCCCCTCGCCAGCACTCCGCTTCTTCCGTGCGTTCCGGAAAACGAGAATTTTTTGCTGTGACACAATTGACTTTTGCCTTGAACGGATCGTCAAATTTGCGGAGGATGGCGCGCGCCTTCCCTCGAAATAAAACAAAATAAATCAATCAAACAATCCTCACTTTTTTTTTTTTTTCTCTCTCCGACCCCGCGACAGGCTGCTGTCACGAGGGAGCTCTCGTCAATCCATGTCGGCCGCCGCGAAGTTGCACCACCACGTCAGGTGTTGCTGTTTCTTTCTCCTTTCCATCGACTGGTTCCTCCGGGCCGCAGAGAACAACGACGCCGTTTTGTTCGTTCGTTCGTTCGTTTGTTTGTTTGTTAGGGTGTGTTTTGCAGCGTTGGCTTGTCACCGGCCAGGCGACGGATGCCCCGTTTTTTGACTCTTGCTGTTTTCAGCGCGTGCGCGCGAGACGTTCGAGCGACGAAGAGTGCGGGCGCCGCACGCTTCCATCTTCGTCGGACGTTAGCTGTTTGGGCCATTCATTCATTCATTCATTCATCCTAACTACTAATCGACAGATGTTTGTCTGTCTGTCTGTTTGTTTGTCTGTCTGTCTGTTTGTCCCTCGATTTAGGGTAAGGATCAGGTAGGCGCGAGAGTAAGGATCAGGTAGGCGCGAGAGCCAGACAGTGATCCTCCAAGCCGTCTACGGCGACCTCGCAGACTATTTCCACGACCCGCGGCGGCTCTTTCAGCGCGCCATTCTCACGCCCCGTCGAAACGATGTTGTCGATGCTGACAACGCGCGCATGACCGCGGCCTTTTTCCCGGAGACGAGGCGTCGGAGTTCTTTTCGGCCGACTAGGTTGGGTCGGAAGACGACGCCTCGCTCTTTATAGTCGAGTTTTCGACTCCCTGACAACCAACGGCATGCTGACTTTGATCGCGAGGTTAAAGTCTTCGCAACCTCGACCCGTCGCACGGCCTCTGCAACGGTACCAGATACATGATCGATCGTGTCGTTGTCACCGAGGCTCCTCCAACCTGTATCCCGTAAGGCCCGCCGACGCCAAACGATCACCAAGAGCCAGGGCCAGACGCCCCGCGAGGTCGTCCTCTTGCCCAAGCCCGTCTTCTGCCACGTCCAGCTCGTGGCTCTCTGTCGATCGGCCCCGAATATGCTCTTCTGAGTCGACGACTCCACCCTACCTCACGTGCTGCGCAATACCGATAAGCCCCCTCCCGGCGTCTACACGCGCACTGTAGGTGAACTTACGGGACCAGGTGAACTTACTGGGGTTTGAGATTGGGACTAGGTGAATATAGTGACCAGGTGAACTTAGGACCAGGTGACACAGGTTTTAGAGCAAAGGGATTTTAGAGTAAACTCACTCAAAGGTAGGCGGCGCGTGCGGATCAAAGCAGCTTAGATTGGCGGAGGCGAGAGCGACGAGCTCAAAGGAGTTGGTGTGAGCTAGGTGAACTTACTGACCAGGTGAACTTATATGAAACTTACTGGGACCAGGTGAACTTACTGGGGTTAGAGATTGGGACTAGGTGAACTTACTGGCCTGCACTTGTCCTAACTACTAATCGACAGATGTTTGTCTGTCTGTCTGTTTGTTTGTTTGTCTGTTTGTCCCTCGATTTAGGGTAAGGATCAGGTAGGCGCGAGTAAGGATCAGGTAGGCGCGAGAGCCAGACAGTGATCCTCCAAGCCGTCTACGGCGACCTCGCAGACTATTTCCACGACCCGCGGCGGCTCTTTCAGCGCGCCATTCTCACGCCCCGTCGAAACGATGTTGTCGATGCTGACAACGCGCGCATGACCGCGGCCTTTTTCCCGGAGACGAGGCGTCGGAGTTCTTTTCGGCTGACTAGGTTGGGTCGGAAGACGACGCCTCGCTCTTTACAGTCGAGTTTTCAACTCCCTGACAACCAACGGCATGCTGACTTTGATCGCGAGCTTAAAGTCTTCGCAACCTCGACCCGTCGCACGGCCACTGCAACGGTACCAGATACATGATCGATCGTGTCGTTGTCACCGAGGCTCCTCCAACCTGTATCCCTTAAGGCCCGCCGACGCCAAACGATCAACAAGAGCCAGGGCCAGACGCCCCGCGAGGTCGGCGTCCTCTTGAAGCCCGTCTTCTGCCACGTCCAGCTCGTGGCTCTCTGTCGATCGGCAACCCGGGAGGATCCTCTCTTCTGAGTCGACGACTCCACCTACCCCACACGTGCTGCGCAATACCGATAAGCCCCCTCCCGGCGTCTACACGCGCACTGTAGGTGAACTTACTGGGACCAGGTGAACTTACTGGGGTTTGAGATTGGGACTAGGTGAACTTGAGACCAGGTGAACTTGAGACCAGGTGTGGGGGGTTTTTAGAGTGAACGCAAAGGCGAGCGGCGTGTGCGGATCAAAGCAGCTTAGATTGGCGGAGGTGAGAGCGACGAGCTCAGAAGGAGTGGGGTGAGTGGACGTGAGCACGAGTGGGCTTACGCCGAACTTACTGGGGTTAGAGATTGGGACTAGGTGAACTTACTGGGACCAGGTGAACTTACTGGGGTTAGAGTGGGACCAGGTGAACTTACTGGCGAACTTACTGGCCTGCACTTGTCTCTAACTACGAATCGACAGATGTTTGTCTGTCTGTCTGTTTGTCTGTCTGTTTGTCCCTCGATTTAGGGTAAGGATCAGGTAGGCGCGAGTAAGGATCAGGTAGGCGCGAGAGCCAGACAGTGATCCTCAAGCCGTCTACGGCGACCTCGCAGACTATTTCCACGACCCGCGGCGGCTCTTTCAGCGCGCCATTCTCACGCCCGTCGAAACGATGTTGTCGATGCTGACAACGCGCGCATGACCGCGGCCTTTTTCCGGAGACGAGGCGTCGGAGTTCTTTTAGGCAGACTAGGTTGGGTCGGAAGACGACGCCTCGCTCTTTACAGTCGAGTTTTCGACTCCCTGACAACCAACGGCATGCTGACTTTGATCGCGAGCTTAAGGTCTTCGCAACCTCGACCCGTCGCACGGCCACTGCAACGGTACCAGATACATGATCGATCGTGTCGTGTCACCGAGGCTCCTCCAACCTGTATCCCTTAAGGCCCGCCGACGCCAAACGATCACCAAGAGCCAGGGCCAGACGCCCCGCGAGGTCGGCGTCCTCTCCCAAGCCCGTCTTCTGTCACGTCCAGCTCTACGTGGCTCTCTGTCGATCGGCAACCCCGGGATATGCTCTTCTGAGTCGACGACTCCACCTACCCCCACGTGCTGCGCAATACCGATAAGCCCCCTCCCGGCGTCTACACGCGCACTGTAGGTGAACTTACTGGGACCAGGTGAACTTACTGGAACCAGGTGAACTTGCGGAGGTTAGAGATGGGACTAGGTGAAATTGGACCAGGTGAACTTACTGAGACCAAGTGAACTTACTGGGGTTTTAGAGTAAACTCAAAGGTTAGCGGCGTGTGCGGATCAAAGCAGCTTAGATTGGCGGGGGTGACGGCGACGAGCTCGAAGGAAAGTGGATGTGAGCACGAGTGGGTTTACCCTGAATTTACTGGGGTTAGAGATTGGGACTAGGTGAACTTACTGGCGAACTTACTGGCCTGCACTTGTTCATTATACTGCGTCATTTAAAAATTAAGACAAGTGCAGGCCAGTAAGTTCACCTAGTCCCAATCTCTAACCCCAGTAAGTTCACCTAATCCCAGTAAGTTTCATATAAGTTCACCTGGTCAGTAAGTTCACCTAGCTCACACCAACTCCTTTTGAGCTCGTCGCTCTCGCCTCCGCCAATCCAAGCTGCTTTGATCCGCACGCGCCGCCAACCTTTGAGTTTACTCTAAAAACCCTTTACTCTAAAAACCCCAGTATGTTCACCTGGTCCCAGTTTCACCTGGTCACGCAGTTCACCTAGTCCCAATCTCCAACCCCAGTAAGTTCACCTGGCCCCAGTAAGTTCACCTACAGTGCGCGTGTAGACGCCGTGAGGGGGCTTATCGGTATTGCGCAGCACGTGTGGGGTAGGGTGGAGTCGTCGACCCAGATGAGTATATCCTCGGGGATGCCGATCGACAAGCCACGTAGAGCTGGACGTGGCAGAAGACGGGCTTGGGAAAGAGGACGCCGACCTCGCGGGCGTCTGGCCCTGGCTCTTGTTGATCGTTTGGCGTCGGCGGGCCTTAAGGATCCAGGTTGGAGGAGCCTCGGTGACAACGACACGATCGATCATGTATCTGGTACCGTTGCAGTGGCCGTGCGACGGGTCGAGGTTGCAGACATTAAGCTCGCGATCAAAGTCAGCATTGGTGTCAGGAGTTGACTCTACTGTAAGAGCGAGGCGTCGTCTTCCGACCTAGTCAGCCGAAAAGAACTCCGACGTCTCTCCGGGAAAAAGGCCGCGGTCATGCGCGCGTTGTCAGCATCGACAACATCGTTTCGACGGGGCGTGAGAATGGCGCGCTGGCTAAAAGAGCCGCCGCGGGTCGTGGAAATAGTCTGCGAGGTCGCCGTAGACGGCTTGGGAGGATCACTGTCTGGCTCTCGTGCCTACCTGATCCTTACTCTCGCGCCTACCTGATCCTTACCCTAAATCGAGGGACAGACAGACAGACATACGTCCGGCGGCAGCATGCGTACGACCTACGGGCGGGGCCCGTCCTCTCTTCGCCTGCCCCACGCCTCGGCGATGACCCCGACTAGGTCCCGCGTACTTATCTCCGCCCGTCAGGCACATCCCTCATACCCCACAAACCCACCCACATCCTTCATGCTCCCCACACACACCCCCCCCCTCTTAGCAGTCGACATTTAAAAACAGACAGACAGACAGACAGACAAACATCTGTCGATTAGTAGTTAGGATTGGCTTGTTTTGAGAAACGTCCTTTGAAGAAGAAGAAGAAGAAGGAGAAGAAGTATAATAACCTATAGGAGACATTAAAAAAAGAATACAGAAGAAGAAGAAGAGGAGATTCGAAAGGAATGTAACGGACGTAGTGGCAAGGAGTGGATGAGATGACGTGATAGAGGGACGTTAGTGACTCTACGACAACTGGAGGACCCTCCAGTTGCGAGTTATGGAGCAGCAGCGGTCGACGAGCATGCGGAGCGTTGTGGTGGAGGAGGAGGTGCGCGGGGGGTACACGTTGTCGAAGGCGGGTCTATCGGACATGGTGAAGGACCAGCAGAAGGGATACTTGGAGGCGTTTGGAGGGGTGGAGGGCCTGGCGGTGGCCCTCGAGACGGACGCGTGTCGCGGGTTGTCGAGCGATCCCGAAAATTTGGCGCGACGGAGGTTTCAGTTCGGGAGGAACTACATCGAGCCGCCGCGGATGAAGTCGTACGGGGAGCTTCTGCTGGAGGGTCTGGAAGACAACACGATTCGGGCGCTCATCGGATGCGCGGCGATATCTCTGGGGCTCGAGCTCAGCTTTGGGCACGACAAGCGGACGGGGTGGATCGAGGGGACGGTGATATTGCTGACCGTGATTGTGGTGTTGAACATCGGGGCGTCGATCGACTACTCCAAGGCGCGGGAGTTTCGTCGGCAACAACTGGAGCTGGAAAGCGGCGAGCTGGCGAACGCGGTGCGCGACGGGTCGACGGCCAAGGTGTCACCCAAGGAGATCGTGGTGGGGGATGTGGTGCGGGTGGCCGTCGGGGATATCATCGTCGCCGACGGGGTGTTGTTGGAGGGCGCGGACGTGAAGATGGACGAGAGCGCGTTGACGGGGGAGGCGGCCCTCGTGTCCAAGGACCCGCGAAAAGATCCTTTTTTGATGAGCGGGACTTCGGTGATGAGCGGGTCTGGGAAACTGATGAGCGTCGCGGTCGGGATAAACAGCGTCCAGGGCCGGATCTTCGAGGCCGTGCACGGCGGGGGGGAGGGGCCAAACACCACGACCACGAACGACAACAATTTGATCGGGAAGCTGGACAGGCTCGCGATCCAGATCGGGAAGGCAGGGTTGTACGTCGCGACGATCGCTTTGTTTTACATGTTGTTGCACTGGACCGTGACGCACCGGTATCGGGTGTGGAAGATGACGTACCTGAACGAGCTGTTGAAGTTTTTTATTGCCGCGGTGACGATTTTGGTCGTGGCCGTGCCCGAAGGGCTGCCGCTGGCCGTCGCGCTGTCGCTGGCTATCACGATGGGCCGGCTGATGCACGAGAACAACCGCGTGAAGCACATGGACGCGTGCGAGACGATGGGTTCGGCGACGACTATTTGCAGCGACAAGACGGGGACGCTGACGCAGAACAAGATGACGGTGGTGCGTCTGTGGGCGGCGGGAAATCTGTCGTCGGGGGAAGCGGAGATCGCGGGAGAATTGGTCCGAAAGAGCGAGTTTGCTGAGGTCTGGGGGGCGTCGGTGGCCCTGAACTCGGCCCCGACCTCGAGAGTGTCGAAGACCCCCCAGGGCTCGTGGAAATACGAGGGAAACGCGACGGAATGCGCCCTCCTCAAGCTCGCGCACCTCTCGGGGATCGACGTGGCTTCGCGGCGCTCGAAGACGCCGCCCGGGGCCTCGGGGTTGGACTGGGGGGTCAAGGCCTTTCCTTTTTCTTCCGAGCGCAAGAAGATGAGCTGGGTGGTAAAAAACGAAAATGGTGGGTTCCGGCTCTTCACGAAGGGCGCGCCGCACGTCGTAGAATGCAGCTCGGCCCTCGACTCGGAGGGCCGGGTCGTCCCGCTCGACGAGGCGGCCTACGCGGAGACCATCCAGAGCTTCCAGAAGCAGGCGATGCGGACGCTCGCGTTGGCCTACCGAGACTTCGCGCAACCTCCCGCGGGCGGCTGGGAGGCGCCGGGCGTGTCGTCGTCGATGTCGCTCGAGGCCGAGACCGGGTTAACGCTCGTGTGCGTCGTCGGAATCGAAGATCCACTCCGGCCGACGGTGCGCCGCGCGATCCACGCGTGCAACCGCGCGGGCGTCGACGTCCGGATGTGCACGGGAGACGCGCTGGAGACGGCCGTCGCGATCGCCGCGCAGTGCGGGATTCTTCGTCCGCGCGATTTCGAGAACGACGTCCCCAAACCGGCCTTCGCGATGACGGGGGCCGAGTTTGACGAGCGGGTTCACGTGCTGGACCGCGACGCGCCGCCCGTCATGCGCCGCGGCGTCCAGGGTGGAGTTGTCGGCGAGTTCCTCAAGCCGCCGTTCCGGCGAGCCGAAGACGGCGACCGGATCCTCGATCAGGAGGCGTTCGACGCGATCTGGCCAAAACTAAGGGTATTGGCGCGATGTCAACCCCAAGACAAGCTGACGCTCGTCAACGGTCTCCGCGCATCCCGCGTCTTCTCCGACGCTGCGTATTGCGAACGCCTGCGTGCGACGCACGGGATAACGATATTCCCCGACCACCAGGTCGTCGCGGTCACGGGAGACGGCACGAACGACGCGCCGGCCCTCAAGGCTGCCAACGTCGGGTTTGCGATGGGCATTGTGGGGACAGACATCGCCAAACAAGCGTGCGACATCATTCTTCTGGACGACAACTTCGAGTCGACGGTAGCCGCGGTGAAGTGGGGGAGAAACGTCTTCGATTCTATCTCTAAATTCTGTCAATTCCAGCTCACCGTCAACATCTCCGCCGTGTTCGCCGCCTGCGTCGGCGCCATCTGTTACCGCGCTTCGCCACTCAGCGCCGTCCAGATGCTCTGGGTCAACATGATCATGGACTCCCTCGCCTCGGTCGCCCTCGCCACGGAACCGCCGACCGACGCCCTCCTCCAACGACCTCCCTACGGCAGGCAGAGACCCATCATCACCCGAATTATGTGGCACAACATGATCGGCCAGGCTACGTACCAGCTCGCCGTCGTCTGTCTCCTCCTCTTCGCGCCCCCGCCCTTTCTCCGCCTCGACGAGAAGATCGTCCCCTTCCGATATACGGATCATCAGCACGAATTGATCGACAGAGGCAACCAGCACTTCACCGTCGTCTTCAACGCCTTCGTTCTCATGCAGTTATTCAACGAGCTCAACTCGCGCCGTCTCCAGAGCGTCGACCGCCTCAAGTCGTACTGGTCGGAATGGAACGTCTTCGAAGGCATACACAAAAATCCGTTATTCGGCGCCGTCGTTATCTCCACCTTTGCCCTCCAAATCATCCTCGTCCAGACGGCCGGCCGCTTCTTCACCGTCAGTCCTCTTTCCGCGTCCCAGTGGCTCTTCTGCGCATGCTTCGGTCTCGCGTCGCTCGCCGTCCAGTTCGTCATAAACGCTATCCTCGTCCTGTCCTCGGACAAAAGGCAATCGCCAACCTCCGCGAGCACGATCGAGCTCGTCCCGCTCACCGCCGCCGAGGCCGCCGAAGAAAAGTCCTCCGCCTCCGCTACTATTACTTCTTCTTCCATGCTGCCGTGAGTCCTGCCCTTTCCCTTTTGCAGCGCACCTCTTCCCCGACACAGCGCGTTGCAACCTAACCGCACCGCCTCGCCGATGCACGATCGAGAAGACGCCCGCCTCGTCGTCCTCGAAATACCCGACGACCACTGATAACAACAACTCGATTCCATTGCATTGCATTCGAGAGATGCAGGCTGGTGGCGGCGCTCGATTCGATTTGATCTGATTATCGAAGAGAAGTAGTGCCCACTCTTTCACAAACGCCGCCCTCCTCGATTTCTTCGTTTCGTCCTTCCTCCTGTGGCGAGCAGACTCACCACTACAGTAAAAAAACAACTCTGTGATGTTTCTTTCTTTGTTGTTGCACTCGCTTCTCTGCGGGGGCCTACGTCCTTCCCGGACACTTCTCATGAGAATAAGGGGTCTCAGGAGTAGTAATTATCCTCCTATTTACCTAGCATCGGCCCCGACGAGCATGAGGTCGGTCGGTCGGTCGCATCAAAAATCGTCGTCGTCAAAATTATTCGCAACGGATTTTTCGTAGGACTTCTTCTTCTTCGGGGACGACGGACCGACCCTATGCTGTTGTGGTTGTTGTCACTCCTTCCACCCAGCGCCGCGCTGTGCGTCGACAAGAGCGAAAATGCGAGCGAGAGACTCGCGGGGGCCCGCATCATCGAGACGGCCCACTTTGCACTCGGGCCCACGCGGCGCCAGGAGGTTGACCACGACTACGTGACCCTCGATGCCATCGCAAAGAGCATGATTGGCGGCAGCCTCCTCCAAGTAATCTCGAATCCCGAGGTCCCGACGACAGCGGAAACGTCGCTCGTGTTCCGTGTCGCAGGAGCCGAGGTCTCGCGTGCCTCGGACGTCCTGGCGTGCCGAGGGCGCGGAAACGACAGACTCGAGAGAGCAGAAGTGGCGCGGGCCATTCGCGCGGGCGACTGCCAGCTCAAAAAGAGACTGGTACCGGCCGACGTGGCTTCTCGGGGCTGGTTGTGCCTACCGTCGGTCGACCGGCCGGCGCGCCGCAACGGCGGAACGCTCAACTTGATGGTAGGCTTGGTCTCGGCCAACGCGAGCAATACGGTGCGCGTCGTGACGAAGCCACACTTTCGGAGCGGGTCCTGCGCCGCCGCGTACGCCTCCCTGCCAATGCGGGGGTGGGGCCTCGAGCAGCCCCACTCCCTTGCGTGTTCGCAGCCCTGTGCCGACGACGACGGGGCTGCTGCTGCTGCTGCTGCTGCTGCGAAGGAGACGACGTTCGACGTCGTCGTCGCGGCGTTCTCGCGAGCCGTCGCGCCGATGGTGGCGGGTATATTCGGGGCGCTGCCGCGGCGTCGCCGGCGGCGGTTGTGGTACTACAGCAAGGGCAAGAGCGTCCCCAAGAGCGTCCCCTGCGGCGGCGATCTGGAGGCTCTCCGAGCGCTCGTCGACGGACGGACGAGCGTGGCTATAGAAACGGGTCTCCCAAACGTCGGAGGCTGCGACCACACGTACCTGCTTCACATCGTGCGCCACTACGAGGATCTAGGGGATACGACTTTGTTCTTGAAGGACACGACGCTCGCACATCAGCACCTGGGGTCGATGGTGAACGTACTCGCGTTTTCGTCGCGGGAGTCGCGGCCCTCAAACTGGCTCGCGTGGTGCGCGCGGCGCGCGAGGGCGAGCTCGGCGGCCTTCGAGCTTCCCTTCTACACCTCCGAGCTGTGCTGGCGCTTCGGGATGAGGACATGCGGGGGTTCCAGAAGCTCCTCCTATCAGCACGCTCGCGTCCGGCCGCTCGGGCGCTGGCTCGAAGACCACGGGATACTGTCTAATGCGACGCTCTGGACGTGCCGGGGCGGTGCGTTTGCAGCGAGCGCGGCCGGCATCGCTTTGACCCCCCGCGCTCGGTACGAGGCGATGCTCGCCGAGCTCGAGGACGACTCAAACAACACGAGCAGCAGCGACAGCATCTCGAAGAAGAAGAAGAAGGAGAAGGAGAAGAAGAACAACAACAACAACAACAACAACGTCGAGGCGGGCCACTTTGTCGAGCGGGCGTGGTTCTCGGGACTATTTGGCGCCGGGAGATCTTGGACGCGCACGGAGCGCACCAAGGTGGTCGTGTACTCGGGGGTGTTTATTGGTGGCACCAACGGTACCGACGCCAAGTGGCTCCGGGACACGCTGCAGCGGCCCCCTTCTCGGCGGGCGCGGGGGTCTTCTTTCCTTCCCGAGTTCGTGTTTCTGTCGGATAGTCCTATCGCGCGTCGCGTCGCCGCGCGCAAAGGGTGGACGGCGAGGCGGTCGAATGGCGACGACACAACGCTAAGGACGGCGCCGCACCGTCTCGCGGCGCTCGGCGCGTACGACGTGTCGGTCTTCGTCGAAATCGGGCTCCGAGTGGACCTCGAGGCGATCGCCCTGGCGATCGCGGAGGATATGGTCGCGAGCTCGGTTGCGGTTTCGGCGCGACGCGTGTGCTGCGGACCGCGGGAAAACCACCCGGTCGGGCTCGTGCGCGCGGCGCTGCTGCGGCGGCCCCGGCAGGCCAATGCCCTCCTACCCACGCTCCGCGCCTACGCCCGCGACCGGCTCCTCCGGCACGGCAGCTGGGAGGAGGCTGAAGGCATCGCGTCGACGTCGTGCGTTGCGCGTCGTCGCACCGACGCGGCCGCGTTGTTCTCCGAGGCGTGGCTCGCCGAAACCAGGGCTTCGGGGGGCGCCGACGCGCTGGCGCTCCACGTCCTGCGCAGCTCATCATCAAACCATTTTATTACTTTGACGTCGTCGCCCCTAGTCGCAGCCGCGCCGCTGCGGGCATTGCCGGCGCGCGAGTCGCCCGTGGTGCCTGCAGAGCGCGCGATAATACGAACGTGGGTCTTCGTCGCGACGGGAAACTGCTCGGAACGGTGGGCGCGGCTCGCGCGGCGCGCCGTCCTGAGCGCCGAAAAGTACACGACCCTCGCGCGGCTGTGTATATTCTGGGGTACGCCAGAGGACCCGCTCGCGCGTTGGCTCGAGAAGCGTTCGCGAATCGTGTACCACGCCCGACCCGCGTGGACCCGATTCGTCGAAGAGGCCGTCTCGCTGCGCGGAACCCAAAACGCCCGTCTCCACTCGCCTCTTTACGCTGCCTCCGAGAGCCTCGTCGCGACGTTTCTAAGGATCGACGTCGCGCTGATGGTGAATCCGGCGGTTTCCGGCGACCTCGTCCTCTACTCGGATACGGACGTACTTTTTCGCCGCGACGTCACCCTCGAAGATTTTGGCGGCGTCGTGCCCGAGTACTTTACGATGGGGGCCGAGTCCGACCCGGAGGACACCGTCAGCGGGAACGCGGGGGTGATGCTCTTGAACTTGGGGGGCTTGAGGGCCACCTACGACGATTTCGTTGACTTTGCGTTTAGCCGGGACAACGTCGACGCCGGCCTCTTTTACGGGGACGCGGGTCCCGGGGACCAGGGTGCCTTCCGTGCCTTTTACCGAGGCCGCTTCACCGTCGTCCCTTGGCCCGCCTTCAACTGGAAGGCATACTGGCCGCCGCCGCCGCCGCCACAAAATGGAAACGACGTCGCCATAGTCCACTTCCACGGCCCCGACAAAGCCCGGGGACTACTACCACCACCACCACCGAGAAAAATCAAGCATCGTCGCAAGTAGTCTCCTCGTGGGGCCGTGCGGCGCGTGCGACCACTGGCTCGCCGATTATAACGCTCCTACTCTGACGTAAAAGCGCGAGCGCGCGGCTTTTTGTTGGTGGTGTGGGAGGATTCGAGGGCAAGGGCCTTGCGCTTGGCGACGGCGATCGCATCCTCCGGGAAGCCCGCGAGCTTGGCGACCTGGATCCCGAAAGATTCCGAGCACGGTCCGGGCCTGACGTCGTACAAAAAAGTAATATCGCCGTCGTTTTCGGCCGTCGCCGCGACGTGCAGGTTCGCGACGTTAGGGTTGTGTTCCGAGAGGTCCGTGAGCTCGTGGAAGTGCGTGGCAAACAAGGCGACGCAGCCCCGACCCGCGAGGTAGTCGGCGATGGCCCACGCGAGCCCAAAGCCGTCGTAGGTCGAAGTGCCGCGGCCGAGCTCGTCGACGACGACGAGCGAATTTTTCGTCGCCGTATCTAGAATGGTCGCGGCGTCTAACATCTCGGCCATAAAAGTCGAAACCCCGCGGTGCAAGTTGTCTCCCGCGCCCACGCGCGCGAGGACGGCATCGAAGATACGGAGGTCGGCGCTCTCCGCGGGCACGAAGCTCCCGATTTGCGCCACGACCGCGATCGCCGCGATCGCTCGAATATACGTCGACTTGCCTCCCATGTTCGGTCCGGTGACGATTGTTAGGGTGTGGTTGGAGAAATCGTAGTCGTTCGCAATGAAGCTCTCAACTTTGGTTTCGACGCACGGGTGCCGCGCCCGGGAGAGCCTACAACACCCCCCGAACCGCGGTCGACAGTAGGGGCCTCCCGTCCCGAAGACGGCTGCCTGAGCCAGGCTCTGCTCGACGTCGAGGACCGCAACAACCCGGGCCACCGTCTCCAGGACCGGCGCGTAGGTCGCGGCGGTCGCCATCAGCTCCTCGGTCAGGGCTTTCGAGTCTTTCGCGTACTCTTGTTTGGCGCGCCGGTAGGCGTCCGTCGCTTTGGTCAGCGTCTCCGAGGTCAAGTAGACGCCGTTCTTGAGGTACGACAAAACACAAAACTCCTGAGCTTTCGAGAGTATCGTCTTTTCGTCGACGGGCTTGGGGCTCCGGAACACGAAACCCCGCTGGGTATCCTTTTCCAACTTGAGCTGCCACTTGGTCTTATCGTCGGGAAGCTGCTTGCGCAGCACGTTCGACGCCCAACTTTGGGCCGCGTCGAAATGGGCTTCGTCCACCGCGTCCCTCGCCTCGCGCATCGCGTTCGCCGACTCCTGGAGACTCGGGTCGATTTTGGCGTTGAGGAATATTTCCGGCAAAAACGACAGGTCGAGGGTCGCGACCGCCATCGCGTCGAGCCGTTCCAGCTCGGACGCGGGCTTCCTCAGCTCCTCGGCGTGCGCCGTCAGTCCGGGCAACACCTTCGAGGCGAACTGGTGAATCTTGTGGAGGTCCACCAAGGTCGCCGCCTTCTTCCGGAGCTTGGTCGCGTACTTGGCAACATCGGGCACGCCGTGGAGCTTCTCCCTGATCTCCTCGCGCTCGTCGGCCGCCTCGACCAACGCCTCCACCCGATCCAATCTCTCCTCGATCTTCTTCGCGTCTACCAAAGGGCTCCGGAGCCGCCGTTCTAGCTCGCGGTGACCCATTGCGGTCTTCGTGTGGTCCAATACCCCCAGAATCGACGTCTCGTCGCCGTCGTCGAAGACGTTCGCGGCGCGCGCGGCCGCCGAGTCCAATCGCATCGCGTCGTCCGATCGACCCGCGACTAACTCGTATACAACATCCTCCTCCGCCTCGTCGTCGTCGTCGTCTAACAAAAGCCCCGCGGCCTCCAATGCGCACCCGACGCCCGTCACGGCGGCGTCGCTCTCGACGAGCCGATGGTCGAAGACCCCGCCCATCAGCCGCTCCAACGCCGCCTCGACCGCGCTTCTTCTCCGCGCCGCGCCCTTCGGCAGCTCCGACGCCTCGCACGACGTCTCGTGGCCCTCCATCATCTCTTCGAACTTGGGGTTCCCGCTCCACCGGATTCTCTGGGGACCGAACCGCACCACCAGCCGATCCACGCGAAGCATGCTGCTCGTCTCGTCCTCCAATTCGTACACCACGATCTCCACGCGCTTCCGCATCACCACCTCGCCTTCCACCATCTCCTCGACGGTCTCGCCCGACCCCACCCGCACCACGCTCGATCGACCTTTCCCGACACACACCCCGCACACAACATCGTCCGACGCGGCCTCCGTCCTTCTCGTCGTTTTTCTTGCTGCCATTTTTGAAACTGGTCTTACTTATTACGGTTATTAGGAGGAGCCTTTTTAAAGGTCGACGACCGCGCGCCCTACCTAACCTCCCTCTTCATACTACTACTACATACAATCCCCCCGCTTTTTTCCTAGTCATAGTTGTGTCGTCATGCATCATCAGCCGCTCTCATCAACAACAACAACAACAACAACAACAACATCCTGATGCTATGATACCCCCCACTATCGTACGCCATCATGCGAAGGGAGGGGCCTCTTCACGCCTGGTGCAAGCTAGCTCGCCTTACCACGTTTCTCAGTGTACCAACTGCTGCTTTTCACGGAGTTATTATCCCCAAGTGTGAGCTGTGGATGGAAAGAAATCCTCCCAATTTTTTCTTCAGAGGATGATATGTCCGTTGCTGCAGCATATGGACAGTTGCTGTAAAAAAAAAGACGGACCAAAACAGTGGTGCGCCAGCCACACCGCAGGAGATGATTGTGTACTCCTCCTCGGAAACTTGCTGCTCGGCACTAATAAGTACCCTTCCCGAATAACAAAGGTGTTGTGTTGCTGCCAGTGAACACTTCTGCTCTTGACGTGTACGACAAAGCTCGACGACTCGATTCGTTCAAAGCTACCCGTTGCCAACGAGGAGGTCCCCGCGAAATTGGCGGCGGCTCGCCGTCCAGTAAAAAAGGAAGGAAGGAAGACTCCGCGTCTTCATTAACATTTGACGCCGCAGTAGCGAGCCCTGTCTTCGAGGGAAACGCGGTGCTCCGAGCACCTCGAGCAGAGTCGGAGTCGGGGGTACTTAAGGCCGCACGCGACGCGCGTATCGAGTCTAATGTCCGCGGGCCACCGAACTATCAACGGACCACATCGTGCGAACTCGGGTTTTCTCGGAATGGTTTTCCTCGGAGCTGGCTAACGGGAAGTAACGGCCGCCGAACATCCAGGATCCGCCGTAGGGCGATGGCCCGCGACTCGATGCCGTGGTTTTGGCCATTTTCAGGAAAGGAAAGGAAAGGTTGCCCGAGAATGAATCGCCGCCAGAAACCGCTGGTCGATTCCGGAACTACGACGCACGGAAGGTTGACCTCGAGCGCCTTTCCTTCGATGTCGAACAAGGTGATTTTGACGTCGCGAGCGAGCTTGAGCTCGTCGAGAGGACATTGAAGGTCGCGCGCAGCGGTAAGACGGAAATCTCGAGTTCTTCGGCTAAATCAGGCGTCATAATCTCGGCGGCGCAATTGTTGCCAACGAACAGGCGCACTATTTTCTGGCCCCTGCACTAGCCCCTCGAAGTTCATCCGGAGAGACGACCGACCTCATGCTGGTGAAAAAACTTGTTGAGGGTTTACGGTGGTGACCAAAGTTATGACTTTTTCGTAATAATCCTAACTACTAATCGACAGATGTTTGTCTGTTTGTCCCTCGATTTAGGGTAAGGATCAGGTAGGCGCGAGAGTAAGGATCAGGTAGGCGCGAGAGCCAGACAGTGATCCTCCAAGCCGTCTACGGCGACCTCGCAGACTATTTCCACGACCCGCGGCGGCTCTTTCAGCGCGCCATTCTCACGCCCCGTCGAAACGATGTTGTCGATGCTGACAACGCGCGCATGACCGCGGCCTTTTTTTCCCGGAGACGAGGCGTCGGAGTTCTTTTCGGCTGACTAGGTTGGGTCGGAAGACGACGCCTCGCTCTTTACCTCGGCCTTTTTTTCCCGGAGACGAGGCGTCGGAGTTCTTTTCGGCTGACTAGGTTTTGTCGGAAGACGACGCCTCGCAACCTCGACCCGTCGCACGGCCACTGCAACGGTACCAGATACATGATCGATCGTGTCGTTGTCACCGAGGCTCCTCCAACCTGTATCCCTTAAGGCCCGCCGACGCCAAACGATCACCAAGAGCCAGGGCCAGACGCCCCGCGAGGTCGGCGTCCTCTTGGCGAAGCCCGTCTTCTGCCACGTCCAGCTCCACGTGGCTCTCTGTCTATCGGCAACCCCGAGGATATCCTCTTCTGAGTCGACGACTCCACCCTACCCCACACGTGCTGCGCAATACCGATAAGCCCCCTCCCGGCGTCTACACGCGCACTTTAGGTTAACTTACTGGGACCAGGCGAACTTACTGGGGTTTGAGATTGGGACTAGGTGAACTTAGTGACCAGGTGAACTTACTGGGACCAAGTGAACTTACTGGGGTTTTTAGAGTGAACGCAAAGGCTAGCGGCGTGTACGGATCAAAGCGGCTTAGATTGGCGGAGGTGAGAGCGACGAGCTCGAAGGAGAGTGGGGTGAGTGGGTGTGAGCACGAGTGGGCTTACAGTGTAAGTTACACCGAACTTACTAGGGTTAGAGATTGGGACTAGGTGAACTTACTGGGACCAGGTGAACTTACTGGGGTTAGAGATTGGGACTAGGTGAACTTACTGGCCTGCACTTGTAATAATAATAATAACCACCCACCCTCGCCTGATTATTTATTTTTTCTCTTGGAGAAAAAAAAAATGGGGGCAGGCTCGAGCTCGAGCGAGGTGGTGCTGTCTGATGAAGAGGCCGCGGTCTGGCGGCGCGAACGCGATCGGATTTTGGTGTCGAGCAAGAGCGTGAGTTTGGGGGCGACGCTGAAGGATGACGGGGTTTACCACTTCGAGGGGCTGAACGAGGACGAGGTAAAGCGCGTTCGCGACGAACACGTGATTGCCCTCGCGCGGGATGTGGAGCGCGTGAACCTCGCGCTGTGCGAGGGCGTGACGGACGCGGCGATCGTGGCGGTGGCCGAGGCGTGCCCGGGACTGCGGGGGCTGAGCGTGGCGGGGTGCGAGCGCGTCTCGGATAAAGGACTGGAAGCCATCGCGGGCGGGTGCGAGGGCCTCGAGGAGCTGAACGTGGCGGGGTGCGTCGAGGTGACCGACGCCGGGATCCTGGCGATCGCCGTCGGGTGCACGTCGCTCGAAAAGCTGAACGTGCGCGGGTGCGAGACCGGGGACGCGGGCTTGGAGGCGATCGCGTCGAGGTGCCCTCTCTTGTCTCAGCTCGACGCGTCCAACTGCGAGGAGGTAAGCGACGCGGGGCTCCTGGCCGTCGCGACGGGGTGCCCGATGTTGAAAAAGCTGGTGGTCTGGGGGTCGGAGCGGGTCACCGAAGAGGCCATCACCGGAATCGCGGCGGGGTGTCCGTTCTTGTCGCACTTGACGTTGGCGGGGTTGGCGTCGGCGGACGCGGCGCTCGAAGCCGTCGCGACGCGGTGCCCCAAGCTCGCGTCCCTGGTGGCGTGCGCCTGCCGCGTCCGCAAGCTTCCCGAGTTCGACCGGCTTCCAGAATTGAAGATTTTGGATCTCAGACACAACGATATCAAAACGTTGCCGCGATCGATTTCTCGTCTCGAGCTGGACGCGTTTCGCGTAGACCATAATCCCCTTCTCGAACGACCGCCGCCCGAAATTGCCGGGGACCTCGCGGCTGTCGGGCGGTACTATTCTTCGGAAGGCAATATCGTCGAGATGCCGTTGACGACGGTGGTGTTGCTCGGCTCCTCGGACGATCGGCAGCACCTCCCGTCGTCGCGATCTTTCGAGGGGTGCGCGGTCCACGACGCGCGCGGGCCGCACGGCGGTCACGCGCCCTGTTTCTCGCCGTCGGCCGTGTATGTTGTTTCCGATCCTGATCCTATCGAGTACCTCGCGCTCGTCGACGCGCGGGCGCCGGGAGCGTTGGCGTTCGTGGTGACCGCGCGGGACGACGCGGACCTCGATTTCGTCGAGCTGGGCGAGTGGCGAGATCTCGCGGGCGAGCGATGGCGCGTCGATCCGAGCAAGCTCAAGACGCTCAGGGTGGAAATCGTGCATTTTGGAAATCTGGTTGAGAAGATTCCGAAGCGTAGCGTTTGGCTTCCGAAATCGTGGGCCGACGCCTGGAAAGGTCTCGGGACGGAACCGTACCGATCTCTCGTCGAGTCGGACGCTCTCGACCTCCTCGAAAAACGCGGCGGCGTTTTCGTAGCTGCGGGCCTCGTCTTCCTCGATACCGCGCTTGTTATGGAGAGCCTGCGATTGCTCGCGACGGCCCCGTTGGACGACTACGATCTCGGGGACGACGTCCCGAAGCGCGCGCGAGAGGACCTCGAGGACGGCGTGGCGGCGTTGAGCGAGAAGGGCGAGCTCGTCACGGGCGCCGCTCTGGCCGTCTTGTGGAAATCGATCGACCCAGCTCACTACCCCGCGCTCCTCGACGCTGCGATATCCCTCGGCGTCGTCTTCGGACCAAAGCCCTACGTCCTCTTTCGCCTTCCCGTCGCCGCGCCCGTAGACTCGGACTCCGACGACCAAGGCCAGGGCCGCCGCTTGGACCTCGTGGCCGACTTTGGCGGCGGCGGCCCTCGTTGTCCTCGGGCTCTCGTGGAAAAATTCGCCGCTTGGGCGCACGACCTCGGGACGCCAATCGCCGCGTGGCGCCAAGGCGCTCTCGTCGTCTCCCAGAAGTGTAGGGTCAGAGTCTCCCGGAGCCGGCACCGCCTCGTGGTCAGCGTCAGGCCCGACGCCAAGCGCGAGGCCTCGGCCTGGGCGATCCTCGACGCCAGCGTCGCGGCTCTCGGCGACATCTCGACTCGCTGGTTTCCGGGCGTCGAATACGAGTGCTTTCTCGTCTGTCCCAACTGCCTTTCTCACCTCTTTGGCTGGGATGCCGTCGAAGCCACCGAGTACTGCCCGAAATGCGGCGATCGCGTCGAAATCAAAAGAACGGATCCGGCTCCCTTTTTTTCGAAGAAAAAGCCAAACAAACAGCTCATTCTCCGACAGCTCGCCAATCTCGCGGGCCGCGTCGCGACGCGCAGACGTCGCCTCGTCGACCACAAACACTACCCGTCCCTCTTCTTCTTGCTCTCTTCTTCTTCTGAACAAGAAGAAAACGAAGAAGAAGCTTCTTCTTCTTCTTCGAAATTTACGGTGGTATTTGTGTGCGAAAGGAGTCGTCGCTGCGTGCCCTACGCCGACCAAAACGGCTTCGACTTCCACGTCGAGGACCTTGCCGCCTTCTGGGCTCGCTACGGCGCCATTATCAAGCTCGCCGCGGCCTTCCTGACCACCTCTCCCCCCGAGGACGACGACCGGTGCGTTCCCGCGAGACTACGCGACGACGTCTCATCCAAGTCGGGGGACATCATCCGAGACTACGCGCGCCGAATCGGCGGCGACATCGACGACGCGATCAACATCAAGCCGGCAGACGGTCTCGACGGCATCGAAGCCCTCGACGACGCCAGAAAGGCCACGCTCCACAGACTCGGCCAAGCCTCGTACCGCGCCTTTGGCGCCTTCCTCGAGTCGGTCGGCTTTGACCTCAAATGCCTCCCGATGCGTCTCGTCCCCGACGACGACGACGGGAAGCTCATCTGGGTTGACGCCCGCGAACAACAACAACAACAACAACAACAACAAACGAAGAGACGCGACGACCACCAGAAGGACGACGACCACCAGAAGGACGACGAAAACTCGCGCGCGATGGTCGTCGCGCGCGCCAGAATGCTCCAGCCCACCCTCGTCCCCCACGAAGAGACCAAGTCCGACCTCGCCGACGCCCGCACCTTTGCGGCCTGGTGTGCGGCTCTCCCTTCGCTCTGTGCTGATGACCACTGTACCCTCCTCTAGTTATTTTTCGAGGGTAAGAATAATAAGTGATGTTGTTTCGGGCAAGGACGACAACGCTCTTGGTCTTCTTCTTCTTGACGCAGAGAGCGGCGTGGTGCGGTGTTGTTGTGCACCCCCTCGTCGCAAAGGAATCGCGCGAGTTTGAGCTGTGCGTGGACGACATCGTGGTGGGAAAGACCCGGCAGAGCGTGCGGTGGGTCCCCGGCGAGGAAACAGGAGAAGCTGCTGCGCTGCGCGTAATAAAAACGAAGGACGAGGCGATCGGCGCCTTCCTCGAACACCGCGTGTCTCTCGCGATGATGATCCGGCGGGAGTTCCGGTTTGCGGCGCGCGAGCTTCTTTTCGAGCCGCGAGTGTTCTTCACGTCGTTGTCGTGCGGCGTCGACTCGGCGCTGGACCGGATCGGCTCGTGGCTCTTAGTCGACGGAAACACCTTCAACCCGTGGCGCGAGTCCGACTGGGAATATTTCTTCGAGGATCGCCCCATCAAGGCAGCGGGCCTCGCCTGCGACGCGACGCGTTTTTTGGCGGATAACGGCCGCTTGGGCGATTTCGCGACGGCCCTGGCGAAACGACTCGACGGTTCCCTCGAAATCCACGCCCCACACGACCTCCCGCTTCTCGACGAATTTTTCGAGCCCGGCGATTTTGAGGAGGAGGCTTCCCCCGTGGACAACGACTGCGAGCTGGCGTTGAGGTACCGCGCGTCTTCTTCTTCTTCTTCTTCCTCCTCGAAAGAAACGAGGGCGCTGGCGATCAACTTGCGGAGAAGACCGGACCGGTGGGCGATGCTCCTCGAGAACGCCAAACGCGCCGGGGTTTTGGAGGTGTCGCGGGTGGAGGCCGTGGACGGCGAGGCGCTCGACCTCGGCGCTCCCGAGGTGGCGCGGATCTTCAACTTGTCGAGCTGGCACTACGGCAAGGCTCGGAACTCGCACCAGGACCACGGTTATCGGTCGGGGGTGGTCGCCTGCGCAATGTCGCACCTCGAGGCCTGGCGCCAGATTGCTACTTTCTCGGAAGAATCGCCGTACTCTGCGCGCTTGGTCTTGGAAGACGACGCGGTCTTCGCGCCGGACTTTAAGGAACGGTTTGGTCGTTTACTAAAGGAAAAACTCGACCGCGACTCGACCTGGGATCTCGTCTTCTTGGGCGTCCTGGACGACCGCGATCTCTACGGCGACTACGTCGTGTATCCGGGGGTTAAGCGGTTTACCGCCCGACCGCGGACCTTTGGGGCTGGGGCCTTTGCCTACCTCCTGCGACCGCGGACGGCGCGGCGACTTCTCCAGGAGGCCCTAACTTGGGGGATCCAGCAGCCGATCGACTGGTGGCTCGTCGACCGGTTCGACACCCTCGTCGCGTACAAGGCAGACCCCCCGCTCGCCGCATCACCCGAGGGTAAGGGTCGAGACTCGGACAACGACCAAATCTACGACCAAACCCGTCTTCTTCTCGAAAACACCTTTTCTACCGACGACAACAACAACAACAACAACCACCACCAAAAGGGAAGAAGAAGAAGAAGAAGAAGAAGCTTCGTGCGGAGGTTTCGCGTCGTCGACCCCGAACCCGGGGCCGCCGTGCCCGCGGGGGAAGACCTCAACCTCCAACTCGAGCTTGTCGTGGATGGGCGGGTCGACGTTTTCATGCTGAGGCACGCCCTGGCGAGAATTTGCGTCAAAAAAGTCGCCGGCGGTAAGAATTTCCAAGCCGCCGCCGCCGCCGCCAAATGCGCGCCCCTTTCAGCCCGCCGCGCCACCGTCCCGGGGGCATGGCTCCTCGAGGAGGGCTGGATCAAGCTCGAGACCGCGCTCGTCGACTACGACGGCACGCCCTTAACAACAACAACAACAACAACAGACCCCGACGCCCTCTTCGTCGAGGCGGTCTATTGGGATAAACAACCAGGAAAACGACGCCGCCCCGGCGAGGAGGAGGAGGAGGAGGAGGAGGAAGTGTCGTCGTTTTCTTCTTTTTTCCCCAAAAAGGGGAAAGGAAAAAAGGCCTCCCACGCCCTCGACCTCGTCGTCGACGGCGAGCCGAGGCAGCTTACGTGCTGGGCTCGGTCCCTGTACGCGTGCGTCCGGGACTTTTGCCGCGGAATCGTCCAGCCGGAAGGTCTGGAGTGCATGGCCCGGGTCGCGGCCGCGTTCGCCGGCGCCTTCTTCTCAACCACAACTTAAAATAGTAGATCATCACAACATCTGGGTTTCGCCGTCGCCCACGGAAAATTGGAGGAGGAAAGTTGGCGACGGCGGCGAGACGAAGCCCTGGTTGAGGCGGCGGCGGGCGGCCTCCGCGTCGAGGGAGGGCACGAGTTCGTAGAAGAGGGCCTGGCGCTGCCGCGAAAGTGGTGCTGCAGGTGCTGCGTCGTCGGCGACGGCGAGCTTGGACCAGACGAGGGCCGTCGGGACGAACTGCGAGCCCCAGATCGCGAGGGTCGCGAGCCAGAGGCCGCACGGACCAGAGACGGCGTAGGCGCGGCCGATCGCGAGTCCCGCCAAGGCGCGCGCGGTGGACTTGGAGACCTCGAGGATGGACTGGAACAAGCCAATGTTCGGATTATCCGAGACGAGCTTGCTATACATGGCGTTGTTCGAGGGCATCTGGCCGATGAAAGGAGCGTAGTAGAGCGAAAACAAGACCCAAACGACGGCGAGGGGCGGAGGTCTGGACGAACACCCGACGAGGCCAGCGAAGGCAACCAAAAAGCAGCCGACCCCCATCTGCGAGGCGACGATCATGCGCCGGTCCGAGGAGAAGAGGCGCCGCTTGGAGAGGCAGAACGCGGTCGCGAGGCCGACGACGCCTCCCGAGGCGAAGAGGAAAGCGTCTCTGATCGGCGAGGGCCCAAAGGCTGCGGTGGTGACCAAGGGCAAAGTCCAGACCACAACCTGGTTGTTCCAGTTGTTCTGGAACGACAGCACGTAGGATACCCAGGCCCCCGTGCGCCCGAGCACGCCGACGACGTCCTTCGTCGACGCCGTTCCGGGCGTCGCGCGCCGCTTCGAGCTGGGTTCCCGGAACACGACCAGGACCACCCCCAAGGCGAGGAGGTTAAACAAGCCCACCAGAATACCGGGGGCGTTGAGGGAGTCGATCCTCACCGAGAAAACTCGGCTTTTCCGAACGCCCTCGAGACCCAGAACCGCTAACGGAGCGATCGGCGTCGACGCCCGCTGGAGGCCCATAAGTCGAGCGAACAGCTTGGTGCGCTGGGATTTGGGGATGTGGGACGCCACGAAGCTCAGGGACGCGACGCTCACGGCGCTCCCGAACCCCAGGAGTGCTCGCCCCGCGACGATTCCGACGACCGATCTTCGCGCGACGTACAGCGCGCTCCCGGTCGCTCCCAGGCCCAGACAAGACCCCATCGCAACACCGTACCTTCCGCTCGAGTCCACCACGCGTCCAACTACCACCTGCCCGCACACGCGGCACAAAAAGTAAACCGTCTGGGCCGCGCCGTAGAACAGGTGCGCTTGCGTCTCCGACGCCGCCACCGATCGCACGTACAAAAACATCGACGGCAGCACCAATGCGTTGTCGAAGCTCGACACGATCTGCACGGCGTACAGTCCCGCGAGACCCCGGAAACCGGGCATCTCCTCCTCCTCCTCCTCCAACAACGCCTCCTGCATATTCTCGCCCTTTTTATTTACAACTGATATTATGTGGTTATGACGAATTAATCTGCCTTGGGCAAAATACCTACCAACAACAACAAGAGTCCCTCGGACAAAGGACGACCAGAAATCACGCACTGCAGTTCTCTGGGTCCTAGGCAAGCGAGCGTCCGCCATATCTCCGCACGAACGCCCCCCGATGATGCTCCAGCGGCTGAAATATGGAGCTGCCCGCTAAAGCGCGACCAATCATCTGACATTTCGGACAGGGCGCCGTATTATATCCTCGCCTACATCAAAACGAGGCTGTCGAAAGCCGAGATGCTGTTTGTTGCCAAGCCGGGCATTCTTTAGGATGACCCGGCAACCTACGATGGTACCGGCCTCTCCGACTTATTATTATTAGACGTCGGTCGTCATATCTTCGTGGTGGCGACGTTCGGGGGCTCGATACTCTCTCGCACCTGTAGTAGTGACTCACTCGGAGGACCTTGACTCTCGTCTGATGAAGGCGGCTGCGGCTTTCGGTAGTGGGCTCAGATATTGCGATTTTGCTTCGAGAAGAAGAAGAAGAAGAAGAAGAAGAAGAAGAAGAAGAAGAAGAAGAAGAAGAAGAAGAAGAAGAAGAAGAAGAAGAAGAAGAAACGTCTCTGCTCGAGCTAAGGGAACTGTCTTCGTCACAGTCTCATCCGAGTCATCCGCGGTGCGGAATCATGGTGCCTAACCGAGGTTGTCCACAGTCGCCTACGAAGATTTCGCGCACAGTACACACGCGCGATGTGCCGCGACCTGGGAACATCATACCGTAACTTCCTCCATCGCCTTAGCCGAACTATCTCCATCTCTCGCCGACAAAAAAAAAACTCCTCCGCTTGGCTGGCCTTGTTGCGCGCATGCCCTGGAAAACAGCCTTCCTCGGATTCGAGATGCTCACTTCCTGGTGCGCCTCTGGACAAAGGCACCGCCGGTTCCAGGCCGGGGTTTTTCTCAACAAGGCACTCCGCAAATTCCACACACAGATGGAGACCTGGTACTCCCTCGCTGACAACTGGCGCCCTACCTTCCATGCTTCTAGATATTTACGGCGAAGGCAGGCTCGCTGTCACATGGCGAACTGACTATTAAGACTCCGCCCGAGGAGGAGTATACCTTATAAATTATGGTAAATCTTCTTCCCAGTTCACCTTCCTCGAGTATCTCCAGCATCTTGCTGATGGCCTTGCGGCGCGGTGTGGAGCGGGTGCGGATGACCCTTCTTGCACGCATTTCTGCCATAGCCGACGTTGGTTTGTCACATTCCAGCGGCGCCGTCTGCTTGATGGGGTTTGCTCCACTTTGCTGACGCAGCTAGGTTTTGCGCGCCTTCGTGCTTATGTGCCTGCTGATGTCCATCCTCTCTTTTTGTTCTCCCGGACATCTTTTGTCGGCCCGTGCAGGTCATTTCATTCATGACGCGCGCCATGCGGATTAAGTTCCTCATGGCGCAATTAGCCACCCAACAGCGCTCTGCTGCTGCCTGGGGATTTGATTTGTAGTCCCTGATCACACGTATCGCTGTTGTCGCCGCCCTAGTCACTTCACCATCTTCTGACTACCTGCCCACATCCCAGTTTGACGACGGCGAGACAGAGTTATGTGACTACTTTGCTGCTCCATCCGCTTGTACTCGCCAGCTTGACACATTTACAGGACTGGTTGAATTCCCGTCTCTCTGCTTCCCACACTGCTCGTGTGCTTGATCTACGATCACGACATTCGTCTGTCCTCCCCTTCGCACATGGCACGGACGTTGCTTATGACTTCGTAGTACGCGGTCGTTTGCCGGCGGCGGCGCTTATTGACTGACATCCTTGTTGCTTGTGTCGTCGATGCTGATGACGTGTGGTTACCTTGTGTTCTCGCGACATTTGGCCGCCTCGCCCGGACCAAATTTTAGGGGCCTCTCTGGGATTTCTGGCATCATACTGCAACCGTCGTTTATTAGCGTCGTCTCCTCGTGACTTTCTTCATCACCAAGCCTGCCGCTACTCTCTCTTCTTATTATTTTTGAGCACCCAGCGCATCACTCCTTCTTGCCTTGCCCCTTCTTCCTCTCTTTGCCTCCGTTCTTCCTTCATCCTTTAGAGAACAGTAAAAATCACTGTGCCCTTGGTAGAGAATGATGGCAGTGGTAGTGCCACCCTTGTGGGTCCTGTCTCTAACGACACAAAGAGCGGCACGGTGTTCGACACAGCGATTTGTTGGTGTTTAGGTGTGAGTGTGATATAAACGGGGGCGGGGGGTCCTTACCCTAAATGGAATTTTCTATCTCTACGCCCTCGCAGATTGAACTTGGTGATGAGCGAAATCTGGAACAAACAAAACAAATGTCTGGCCAGAGACAAATAGACGATGAGTTGTGAGGAGACGTGGAATGAGAAGTGTGCGAAGTGCATGAGAGGGATAGAGTAGAGCGGAGTAGCAGGTGATTGTGAGTGAGAAAGGAGAAAGAGCGCGAAGTCGAAAGTGGAGTAGGTTGAGAGGGAAAGCAAAATAAAAAGGATATTGCAAGAAGAGGCGAATGATCAAGGAAAGGAAAAAGCATCGATCGTGAGGAAGAAGAAACGTGGAGGAAGATGCTAGGAAGGCTAATGGCGAAGTATGGCGAATTCTGTACGAGAGATCAGATCATCATCTTGTTCAGTGACTGATGAAAGAAGGACGTGATGACAATATCGCGAAGAATAAGCGAGTGTGACAGTGCCATAGTTAAAGTCGAGAGTCGTGTGCATTAAGTCGTGGGTGTTCCGTGACGTAAGACGACGGTGCGTGCGGGTAGATAAATCCTAAGTGGCTGGGGGATCCTCGTAGTACAGCGGGTGGTCTAACTGATTACAACAGTAGGGATCATGGGTCACGCAGTGGGGAATTGTGCAGAAGACCAATGATTGATCGACAGGCGAATAGTGAGAGTGGCCGTAGGAATGAGTGGATAATATTGTGACCAAATTTGGGCTAGTGAACGTGTGACGGTGCGACTGAGCGGAGCGTTATCCCGTGAAGAGATATGACCATTCAACCAAATCGGTTTCGACATGGTAAGATAATCGTCGTAATGATAGCGAGTAAGGCGGAGCTGTTCCTGGAAGATGAGGGAACCAGAATTGCCTGTCACATACGCGTCGAAGCTGTCGTCCTGAGTGCAGCGTGGGACAGCTGAAGCTAAACTATGAGCGTCTAAAATAACATGCGGATAATCATGGTGCGATGATGATATCGGGATAAAGTTGTCTGGGGGTGGCCATAAATATGAAAACTCTAAATTTGCTGTAGACTTGGAGTTGTGATCTGATGGAAGTCGCCAGTGGCTATCATCGAAAGATGATGGGGCTGGGAGTGAGGTTTGCGAGTGTATCGCGTATGATGGTGGATACCGGCGTGTGCCCTGTGCTGAAGAGTCAATGCCCTGTGCAGAAGAGTTGGGCAACCGGAGTAAATGCCGGAAGGCGATGGACTGTTTGAAGATATTGTCCGTGCCAGGGGGAGAGTTGACTTCGAAGGTATGGTCGGAGTCGCATCTTTCGTGTTCTATTCGGCAAAGTAATCCTGAACTGTGACAATCGACTGATCCAGTATTCATTTCATGTCCGGAGTCGTTTTCACCAGAATCAAACTTCCCTTGATGTACAAGCGCGAGGGAGCGTGGTGCATCCCTGGTGAATCGTGCAGTGACTGAAAGATGAGACATTCGACAGAAGGGTGTTGTCGATATGCGAGAGCTGTACAGTATACAACGTGTAGGGAGCGTATGTTTCAAGAGAGGATTAATCTGTGGACGGGGGATGTCCGAAGAATGAACATGATGTGAGGTAATGTCCATAATGCGAGAACTGTCCGATAAGGAGTCATGCGAGACTGTGGCTAGCAGCGAGTGTGCGGGAATGAAGAAAGAGATAGGCATGGCAGTTAACTTCCCTTGATTCGTAACACAACTGGGTGGGGCTAGCGGTGTGCGGCAGTGACATCCGGTAGAATGCTGAGAGCAGAGCGCGTGTCCAACCTGTGGAGATTGGGGGTTATCCTCGCGGGTGCTACGGAAAATGTCGACTGGGTGCGAATCGCAATGGCGGCTGTTGGGCTCAGAGTTCTGCAAGATGGAACCTGCATTGTGAACGGAGAGGAGCGAACCGGGTGCGTCATAAGAGCGTAATACGCGAGTGCAGTCTGAGCTGTGTCCGAAGCAGAATTCTGACAGTAATGTCGACAGATGCGAGATATGATCAGAACTGGGCGAGGATGTCGCGTGAAGTCGTGTTGTAACCGAACCATAGTGGTGCAGAGCTTCAACGTCAAGCATAGTGCTGGGAGGGACGTTAAAAGAGGTGAGCAAAGGACTCTGCGTGCGGCTATCATTTAGTGGCGGGCATTTGTTGCGCGAGACTGGCGATAACTGCGACGTGTGGCGTTGGCGTGACAGAACTTCATTTGCATATGGCAGCATGCAGGATAAAATCGAGCGAGCTGAAACTTGAGAGGTGTGACCTGCAAGAGACTGACGGAAGAGCGTGGGAGGCTCTGAATTGCATTGATGACGGAACTTAGTGTCATCACAAATCGTCGGGGATTGAGTCGTCGGGAGTCGCGTTGAAGCGGGGAGGAACGACGAGTGCTCATCAGGTCTTGGCGTGTGACAGAGGTCCTTAGAAAGAGGGACTTCGGTACGTGCCTTGAAGTGAGTTCCGATGTAGCCAGAGTAGCCATAGGAGACATGACTGATACGAATCGAAACAGATCTTGTCGGCGGTGGAAAACGAATGCGCCCTCGTAATTCGAACTGGGTGAAATCTTCGAATTGCCGGTGAGGCGGAGAGACCGTGGTTGCGGAACGAGCGCAGAGCCGGGCGGCGGTCGGAGGGGGCGCGTCAGCGGTGGCTGAGACGACAGTGTTCTGCTTATCCTGAACCAAAAGGTGTTCGGGCATCGTACTGTGCGACAAGCGAGCGTGCATCTCAGTTGACTGTGAGTGTACCATGGGGATGGCGCAAAGGTGGTAGTCTAAACCGAGGGGGGCGGCGAGCGTGCCGTCGCAGTGCATAGGAGCCAGTGCATAGGAGCCTGTGCGGTGTCTGGGCTGTAATCGGAATATGACGTATGACGTCATACAAGGCGATGGGAGCTGAATCAGACGTGATGGGACTGGCTAGTAGTGCCGGGAGCAGCATGTCGGGGGTAACGCTCAGAGATGAGGGTGGAACGCAGTCCACGTCTATCTTGGTTGCCGTGTGTGGCGGTAATATGAGCGTAAACATCTGACATGAAGTAAATGCTTGTGTCCCAAACGAGAATGCGGGTATAGTCGCATGGGAAGGTTGCATATTGTCTCTGCTGCAGTCAAAAGCTCTGGAGGAAACCAATGGAGAAACCATGAGCACATGGGTGGCGTCTGGTGGCCAAAGTTTCTGTGGGATTGGCTGAGGTGACTCCAAAGTAGGATTCCTTCTTTTTTTGGGTATGACTCAAGCGTTGCGATGAGTTCGTGCTCGAGATCATAGTCGTCCAATAGATGACATGAGGTGATCGCGAATGAGCGATGCGTCGACCTGGTGTCAGGGGAGACCGAGGTGGTGCAGTGACCTGGCTGGCTGAGGTAGCCGTGCTGGTAAGATTCCAGCGGGTGCGCATAACTCTGGTGAATGCTGACATTGGCTTGTGCCTGATCTGCAGTCGTGCAGGGAGGCGAGATCGTCTGTGCTTTTGCGGATTGCAGCGACAGGGGCGAGTCAGGTGCCTGGGAGGCTGGAAGGCGGCCTTTGTCTTCCAGAGGCGAAGGGAGCAAGCAAAGCTGTAGCTTCATCTCGTCGTGATCAGATAGGCGCAATGAGCTGGTGCGCGTGATCGTGGTGCGCTTACCTGTATCTTCATGATGTACCTGTGTGTCCAGCGATGGTGCTTCTGTGAGCGGGACATATCTGAAGGACTGATCCATCGGATGGGGTGCATCAGCTATGAATGAGACAGGAGCCAGTAGCAGTGCAAGGTCGGGTGACAGAACGTGTGCGTGGTCGAGCAATTGAGCGTTGGACCTGGGCATCGTCTGCATAGTCTGGAACCGTGCTGTGCAGTTGGTTTGTATTGTCTCGTCTGCTACATCAATGGGCTGATTGGTGTAGTTGGCTTTTGTGGTCTTGTTTTTCGACTTGTCATCCAATAGGGACTGCGAGATAGTAGTCGTTGCTATGTGCGAGACTAGAAGTTGCTATTGAGCAGCTGTGGAGAGCTGAGTGCTTTCTTGTCTGGCAGTTTCTGTGGCTGTGGATTTCCAGAGACATGGTTGCGTAGCGTCAGACGTCTTGGCATTGGGGATTGCCATAAAGTGACTCGTAAGTTCAAAGTCGGACGTCGGAGAATGCATCGAAGGACCTGTGAGATCACCAATTGAAATACGCCCTCGTAAGGCGTGCGCGACGTTGTGCGGGCGCGATCGACTTATGTTGGTGATCGGAAGGTCGTGAGACACGTGGCGGCGCGGAGCGTCGGTGGAAATGACGAGTCTCTTGGTGTTAAAGGCGGTGACGCGGAGAGCATCGACAAGCGTGTCATGCTCCAAGAGCAAAAGCGCGTGAAGCAGGTGGTCCGAAGTCAGTGCCAAAAGGGGTGTGGTTCGCGGCTGACCTGTCTGCAAGGTAGTGCAGATGGGCGCGTGAGTTGAGATCCCATGGTAGAGAGTATCCGGCCTGGAATGCTTGGGGTCTAGTGCGGGAAATTCGAAAAGGGGGATCGCCGAAGGAGAGTGTGATTTCGCTTGGGTCATAGTACGTGAGTGCAGTAGGACCAAGGGCGATGGAAGGGTCAGTCATGCTGGGTGCATCCTCAATGGCGGAGATGCGGGGACCAGAGCAGTGAGTGCCGTAGTGACCAGGCGACCTTTGCCTTCCAGAGGCGAAGGGAGCAAGCAGAGCTGTAGCTTGGTCTCGTCGTGATCAGATAGGCGCAATGAGCTGGTGCGCGTGATCGTGGTGTGCTTACCTGTATCTTCATGATGTACCTGTGTGTCGAGCGATGGTGCTTCTGTGAGCGGGACATACCTGAAGGACTGATCCATCGGATGGGGTGCATCAGCTATGAATGAGACAGGAGCCAGTAACAGTGCAAGGTCGGGTGACAGAGCGTGTGCGTGGTCGAGCAATTGAGCGTTGGACTTGGGCATCGTCTGCATAGTCTGGAACCGTGTGTGGCGTGCAGAAGAGTGCTGTCCATATGGGGACATAAAGGACCGCAGTGGTCGCAATAGAAGCGTGCATAGTTTGCAGCTGATCGGGCCGTTCAGAACTCTCGAAATCTTTTTCTGTTACTGCAGCCATGGGGAAGGCCTTCCACAAGCTTGGTCGCGGTGAGACATAAGGAAGGGTCGACAGCCGAAAGGAGTGCGTCCTCTGACTGAGAGTTGGGGAGCGGGTGATCATGTGCTGCGACTGATGCTCGTGCGAAGACATCCATCGAATCGTGAAATGGTGATCGCAGATGGTTCCGTGCAATCTGCTGAGCAGTGTCATCCAGTGCATCCGGCACAGAAGGTGGATGGTGAGTGCAGCAGCGAGCGCCGGTGAGCGGCAGTGCGCGCCTGTCGTTGGGGAGAGAAGGCAGCGAGGTGGATCCAGCTTCGAAGTGATCGGGAGCGGCTGATCGAGAGATATCGATCAAGGCGGGAGTGCCTGGCGAATCTGAGCTGATACCTGCAGGTGCGGTGAGTTTCTGCGAGTATGGTGACCGTGGAACCGTTGACGGCGTGTCTTGTCCTAGTGGATACGGCACTGCGGGGGGATTGGTGATGGTGCTTGGATCAGGCGGCTGATCTGGAATGGTCGGGGAGACCATCTTCGAGGCTAGTGAAGTCGGTCTTGCTTCTTCGCTGTATGCATCATACCAGGGGGCTGAATCCGAGGGGATGTTGTCAGTAGCCTGCGGCTCTTGTGCCTGGGGCATTGAATACGGTGGAGCCATGGGTCCTTGAGTGTGGTTGCCATAGTCGATGTAGGCGTAATACTCGGGAACATCTCGAAGTGTCTTGTTCTTTGACTTGTCGAAAGTGGGAACGAGGTGGCTTGGTGTTCCTTCGACAAGACTGCTTCCTGGGCCGTTGTGCCCTAAGAGAGAGGAAGTCTTGATGCATGCTGTGGCAGCTTGAGGGTCGTAGATAGAGCTGTCTGTTGATGATTCCGAAGTCGTGGGATCTTGATGTTGGTGGTCTTGTTTCTTGGTGTGACTTTGCACGTGAAGAACGTCGCCGGTGGTAGGGGTACGGTCGCCGGTGTTAGAGAGCGGGGATGTGGTCGAGTTGGAACGAACCAGGTGGCTGGGAAGGCGAGCGGGTGCAAAGGGGTTCGGGGGGTGCCAGATAGGCGAAGAGTGATTTGGCAGAGGAGGAGGGGCCAGAGATGGCGGGGGTGTTGAGAACAGATAGGCGGAGCGGGTGGTGAACCAGGAGAACCAGGTCCGGGGCATCCGTGGAGGTGGTGATGATACTCGGGTTGAATTGGGAGAGAGGCATCGGAGGTTTGTTCGGAAGGGGGTGAAGGTAGGTGGTGAATTGGGAAAGGAGGTGTGAGCTGCGATGCAGCATCTTGGGTGGGGTGGGTGGCATCCAAGGAGGTAAGAATGGTGTGGAGGACGGCGTTGGTTTCAGAGTGGGAGTTGCGGATGTCAGCGTGGGCAGTTTCGAGTACCTTGAACTGGGTGTGGGTGAGATGGAGTTCCGCGTGGGCGAAGACCAATTCGTCAGCTCGGATGGCGAGCTGGGCAGTGGCGAAGGCTAGGGTGGCGTCGGTTATGGTGAGTTTGGAGGCTGTGGAGGACAAAGCGTCGTCCTTGAGAGTGAGCGTGGCCTTGGTTGCGGCCAAGTCAGCGGTTTGGGAGCGGAATGCAGCCTGAGTGGTGGCCAACTCGCGTTGGAGCGCAGACGGAGGTGCATTGGAACTTTGAGAAAGAAGGTGGAGTGTTGCTTGGGTGGAGATGGGGAAATGGTCGTAGCCGTGGAGTGCGTAATCACGCGGGTGGAGATGGTAGTAGTGGAAGTGCCGGGGCCGTCGTGGCCGTAGGTGGCATGGTCTTGTGGGTAGGGATGAAAGTCTTGCGGAGAGTGACTTGCGGAAGATGATGGATATCGGACAGGAGGGTCCGATGGTGGGGCGGCAGGAGCTTTAGTCGCGGTGGGGGCTTGGTCAGGGATGACGGTGCCGGGGCCGTCATGGCCGTAGGTGGCATGATCGTCAGGAAGGGAATGAGTGTTGCGGCGAAGGGGTTGACGAGGATGGTGGGGATCTTGTATAGATGGTGAAGAGGGAGTCGCCGAGAGTGGGGAGTTAGGCTCCAGTGAAGGAGGTGGAGGCTCCGGTGGAGTTGGTGGAGTGAAGGGAGTAATGTTTAGTGGTGGTGGTGGTGGAGTGTTCAACATCGCTGGTGCGATATTCGATTCGAACAAGGTGGAGTGTCCTCGTGAATGTGGGGTGTGCCAGGTTGTGGAGTAACCTTGGCGATGCCTGGGTCCGGAGGGAAGGCAGTGGGGTCTGAGACTTTGCCGTGGGGTGTTTGACATCCGGTGGGGTGGACGGCAGGAGGTGGGTTCTGTTCATGTTCGAGAACGTTTTGAACAGCAGGAGGGGGGGTGACCATCGAGATGATCGGGTCTTGGGTCGCGACTTCGTGAGAAGTTTTCTTGAGGGGGGCTGCCGTAAGAACAGCTGGTGGAGAAGCTTGTTCAAGTTGCTCGTCTTGATCGAGTTGCTCGTCTTGAGCTGCGATGCTCGCGGTGGCAGCGATTTTTGCGGCGAGCGCAGCATTGTAGGCAGCGCTCTTGGCTCTGAGATGAGCGTTAGCAGCTGTGAGCTGTTGTTGCAAATCAGCGTTGAGGATTTGCCAGAGAGCTCGTCGTGTAGCGAATTGCGTCGCTACTTCCAGACTCGGGACTTGTGGGTCGTGAGTCGCCATGTTGTCGGAGTTGCGTTTTGCGCGCTGTTGTTGCCTTTCACACTTTTTCACACTTGTTCACCAGTAGCAAGCGATGAGACTTGACTACGGTCTTTGTAACTTCAGGAACTTCAGGAGATTGCTCTTACCTGGAAATCCTGGGTCTTTGTCCGAGACGTCGATCGAGATCGATGTCTTTCGGAGGACGTTTCTCTGACGTTTCTCTACCAGTACCCGAGACTGGGTCCAAACCTAGAGAAGAGTAAAAACCTCTGTGCCCTTGGTAGAGAATGATGGCAGTGGTAGTGCCACCCTTGTTGGTCCTGTCTCTAACGACACACAGAGCGGCACGGTGTTCGACACAGCGATTTGTTGGTGTTTTTAGGTGTGTGATGATATAAAGGGGGGTTGGGGTCCTAACCCTAAATGGTATTTTCTATCTCTCTACCCGCATGTCCTTTTTTTTGTAGTCGTTCTTGCTGCTTCTTTCTTTCCCCCTTGCGCTCGTCGTCCATTCTAATAACGCCTCGAGCCTGGTGGGAGTTGCAAAGCATACCATAATAATAATTAATTATTATGGTTTGTACCTCGAAGAGCCAGAACGTAAGCCGATGCCGGCGGTAGACTGTAGAAATCATCATTGATAATGCCAACAAGGGGCGCGCAGCTGAACAAAGTCGTGATGCACAATAACAACAGATCCCGGGCAGAAAGAGAGTTGCACGGGGGGACCCTGACCCTGACCCTGACCCGAACCCGAACCCACCCGCTTTTAGGGGACACTAGTGTTCACGTCGAGGAGAGGACCCCAGCCCGTGTCGAGGAGGGAAGAGGCGTGGCAGTGGGGGAGGTTGAAGTAGGAGAGAGAGAGGTCGCAGGCGACCTGGGTGACGGCGGGGATGCTGGCATCGCGTCCGCAGATGTGAAAGGAAAGCGCGAAGACCATGAGTTCGTCGACGAGGGTATTGAGGAGGCGGTCGGTCGCGAGGTCGGCGCGGAGGTCGGTGAGGTGGGCCTCGGAGTCGAAGGGCTGAGTAGAGCGGTCGGTGGCGGCCGAGAGAAGTGCAATCGTCCGAACGGCGAGGTCGAGTTTGTTGTTGAAGACGCCGCGGATAAAGGTCGCGATCGCGTCGCGGACCCAGAGGGGTCGCAAGGAATTGTGGGCGCCGTCGAATCTGAGGCTCACGACCGTACCCGCGTAGCGGTCGCAGATAGGGTCCATGTGCACGGAAGGCGGAATGAAGTCGTCGAAGCGGCCGCCGAGCGAAAGGGCTGGGCAGCGGACGGCAGCGCAGGCAGCGGAATTATTATTATTATTATTGGAAGAAGAAGAAGAAGAAGAAGCACCACCGCCCGCGGGAGCAGCGCGCCAGGCGGCGGCGCGCATGATGGTGGCCGCGTCGTCGTCGGGAATTGTAGAAGAAGAGCGACGGACGGCGCCGAGAGCTAGCCATTCGCGAGCGTCGAGGGTTTTTGGAAGCGGTCTAAAAACGTCGACGTCGACGACGCGCGCGCCGCCCGTGCGGTCGGTGGTGGTCTTGCGAAGGGCAGCGAGGATCGCCCGCGCGGCGATTCGCGGGAGTTTAAATTTTCCCCTCGAAACCAAATCTTCGACGATCGTTCTTACGGAACAAAAGGCGGAATCCAGGACCAAACCCGCGGGGTGGTGGGCCCCCGGGAGGGCCGCGTACAACAAGGCCGTGGTCGCGCCCATCGAGCGGCCCCAGAGCACGAATTTCGGTTCTGTTCGACCGGGACATCTCGCTCGCGAAGATCCGGAGATAAACGCGACGACGTCGACGACGTCGTACCTTTCAAAATACCCTAAAGATACGTACTGTCCCTCGGACCAGCCCGAGCCCGCAAAATCAAAGGCGACGAGGTCGCATCCGCAGGTCAGGGCGGCGCGCAGCGCGCCGGCCCGCAACGCTTCGACGCGACTCGAACTGTTCGCGTGAAGGAAGACTATCACGCACTCGGGAGCTGGAGGTTCGGGCGACCCGAGCGCCCAGATCCGCCACCACGACCCGTGGAGCTTGAGTCCGCGCCCGTTCGTCAGGGTCCAGTCGTCACGTCGAACTCGCTTCCCGGCGTCCAACACCGACCCTTCTAGAGGGCCGAGGTCTGAGAATTCGTATTCTGCGCGCGACGGTCGAATCAACGCTTCCACCAAGCCCTCGAACGTCGCCCCGAGCACGCCCGCGCACGCGTTGGGGGGAGGCGACTCGGCGTGCACGCCCATCATGGCAGCGGCCTGAGCGGCGGCTTCGCCTGGTCGTGTCATATGTCGTCGTCTAGGGTTTAAGATTCAAAACTTAGGTGCTCATCAGGTAGGTAGTCTCCGAGGGGTGAGAAAAAAAAGCGTGCCTGCCCCATTGTCGTCGTCGTCGTCGTCGTCGTCGTTATAGTAATGCAATCGTGCGAGGGTCCTTTTGCAAACAAACGACCTACCCCAGGCTCGCTCGACCGAGGCGGGTGAAGAGAAGAAAAGAAAAGAAAACACTTGTAGGTAGTAGTATCACATAAATATGGACGAACGAACGAATGGATGAATCAATCCCCGTTTGTTGTGGGGGGATCTTGATCTTGATCTTGATCTTCACGGTGATCTTCGCCGTCGGCGGCCCGGGAAGAGGAGGACGAGGACTCCCGCGGCTCGACGAGCACGGGCGGGTCGGTGAATTTCGAGGCTTTGGGGGAGGCGAAGGCGTTGCGGACGGGATCGGATTTGGAGGGGGGCAGTTTTTGATCGTGGGTGTGGCCGGCAGACCTCCGGCAGTTGCGTCCGAAGATGGCCGCCGCGAGGCGGGAGGCGCGTTTGGACGAGGAGATGGTCCTTTTCGCGGAGACGGAGGTCGGCTGGGTTTCGACGTGGCGTCCAGTTTCCTCGAAGGGATCCTGGGGGAGGTCGTCGGCGTCGGAGGCCCAGGCGCGCTGGAGATGATGGAGGACGGCGAGGAGATCCTCCTTTGTTTTGGCCGCTTCGATCGGCGCCAAATCGATCGCGTCGGGGGTGGCCGCGGGCGCGTGTAGCCTCTTGAAGTGATCTTCGGAATAATCCCTAGCGTCGGAAAAGAAAGGATGGTTGGTCGCTTGGGCGGCCGTGAGTCGCGTCGCCGGATTGAACTGGAGAAGGCCTGCCATGGCTTCGATGCCGTCGGCGTCCAAGGTCGGAAAGAGCTGAGCCCAGTCGTCGAAGGCCTTGGCGGGTCGCACGCGGTCTATGTAGGCTCTCTCTCGCGGACTGGATACGAAGGAATCCAATGCGCAGAACTGGTCGGGCTCGACTGCCCGAAGCTTGCCGACGATGAGGTCAACTTGAGAAGCGACGTCGGAGCCCGCAAACAGCGCTTTCCGGAGCGTCATTTCGGCGACGATGCACCCGCCCGACCAGACGTCGATCGGGGTCGAGTACGGACCGCACGACAACAAGAGCTCGGGTGCCCGGTACCAGCGCGTGACGACGTAGCCCGTGAGATCGTCGTTCCCTCCGCCGCCGCCGTCCGAGGGCGTCACGGGCGGGACCATTGGCGAATCGGCAGTCCTCGCTAACCCAAAATCGCAGAGTTTGAGCTCGCAGTTCTCGTTCACCAGGATGTTCCCGGGCTTGACGTCGCGGTGCAAAACGTTCGAGGCGTGGCAGTGCCTGAGCGCGAGAAAGAGCTGGTACCCGAGGAGTTTCACGTGGGGTACCGTGAGCTTGGCGTTCCGCGAGTAGATGACGTGATGAAGGTCGGACTCCATCAACCCCATAACCAAAAAAACGTGATCGAAGTTGGGCCTCGCGAAGCAGTCGAAGATCGGTACGATGTTCGGGTGATCGAGCTGGCTCAGCAGCTGGATCTCCCTCAACAACCGCCGCGCATCCGTCAGGTCCGCAAAAGCGTTTTCTACTTTTTTTATCGCGCATCGTTTGTTGTTCGCGAGCACTTCGACGGCTTCGGCGACCAAGCCGTAAGCCCCGAACCCGATCACGCGCGATACCGCGTAGACCCGCGGCACCCATCGCGGACATCCCGTGCGGGGGTCGATTTCCCCGCCGAAAAACCCCTCCAAATCGTACTTCTTGTCGTCGTCGCGGGGAACGGGACCCGACAAGCACGCGACGCACGACGTCAACACGCGCACCCACACCTTGAGGTCGGGGGGAAACTTTGCCAAAAAGGACACGCACCTTCCCCCGAAATCACGCAGGATCAACTTCTTTCCGACCACGTTCACCTCGGTCGTCGCCGACAGGCGAAAACACCCGAGCCGCGATTCGTCGACGGCCGTAAAGTAGCTCACCACGTTGTCGACCACCTCCACGTACACCTCCCGCGTCCACACCCAGAACACGGGCTTGCGCAAAAACCCTCCGATCCTCGACCCCTCCTCCACGTGCGTGATCTCTGAGGACGACATCACGCATACCACAACCGACCGGCAACAACCAATAGTGTCAATTCATGGGAATCCCAGATTAACTTATCATCTCTGGCTTTTAGAGTTGTTGCCTCCTCGAATCGAATCGAACCGAACCGAATCGAATCAGGGGGGAGCCGTGTGTGTACATACACGGCGCCCGCCCCTTTTTTTTCTACTCAAGTGGCGCGGTCGGAGGTGGGCGGCTCGGGTGCGGCGAAGGGCACGACGACTCGGTCCGGGGACGGATGTGTCGGGAGTTTCTCGCGAATTTGCGCGTAGAAGTCGGCGAGGTCCGCGACGAAAACCTCGAATTCGGGATCCACGAGAAGTCCGGCGACATACTGCTGGACGTGGAGCTCTCTTATGTTGGGGTAGGCCTTGCTTCTGGCGACGGGGGGAGCGAGGGACGCGTTAATCGCCGCCGCGCACTCGGCCGCGTCTTTTCGCGTCGAAAATCCTAAACCCTGCCCATTCCCGAACAACAAGCTCGACCCGCTTACTTGAGGCCGGCTCACCACGACCGTCGACCGGTCCACCCCCGCGTCTGCCGGGCAGCTCAGCTCGAGACGCACCTCGCCCGAACTCACCGCGAGCATGGCGACGTACCGTACCTTGGAGGTCCGTTTCAGCCGTACGACGGCGCCCTCGGCAATCCAGCTCAGCGCGCGAACATCGCTCCACCTCAAGTCGCGAGGCGCCTCACCACCACCTTGCATTCTGCGGCCTTCGCGAACGAACGAACGAACGAACGAACGAACGAACGAACGAACGAACGAACGACAAAAGGCGTTGACGCGAGGGTTTTTATTTTATTTTATTTCATTTCATTTTATTGGGCGAATGAGTCATCATCATTCCGACTTGTTATTTTCAAAAACAGACCAAGTCAACAACGGACGAAGTTCAAATTTCCTCGAGCGCCTCATTGCGCACCACCCACCGCGAGCGGATGATGGTCCTTGCGGCGGATAGACCAAGATAGTTCATCCATCCACCCGCCCACCCTGGGACGTTCGAGCGCGCCCCGCTCCAAAGCAAGCATCTCTCTAGGTCACCCGAGCGTTCTTGTTACGCCGCCTAGGTCTCTCCAGAGATTGATTGATTGGCGAGACTTCTTTTTTTTTTTAATCCAGGCGGTGCGTTGGCTTCCGTGCTGGCATTTTAGAGGTAAAAAACTGTCCTTTGCGCGTGTTTCGTCGTTTATTGCCCAGGATTCGCCTCAGCCCGCGACCTCTGGGCGAAAAAAATAGAAATCTAGGCATTTATTTGACGAAAATGTGGCGGACCGCCGGAAAAAAATACTTTGGAGATGCCCAAGCAAGAAAAACATGGAAGAGACAAATCATTCGCCTCGACGTTCGTACAGCGATGTATGCGTTTGCTCTTCGGGACAGCTCGACCATGGCGCGAACAGCTCGATGTCTGTCGTCCGAAGAGCGCGCTCCAACGACATCGCGTCGCATCTGAGGTGCAACAAGACCTACGACGGTATGTTTTATCAACCTTGACGCACCTGCGCTCAAGCGCGTCAGCAGTATGTGTCTAGCCCAACCTTTGGTGGTGGCAAGCCCAAGATCATCATCATATGACGCGCTCCAACAAAGGGAGGGACCCCGGGGGTCTGCGCGAGGGAAGCTCGACGCGACCAGCAAAGAGGTCATCGCGTTGTTTTTTTTACGTGCGTCAACGGGTCTCTGCGCCACAAAGCCGAGCCTGCTCGTTTGAGCCGCGCCGAAGTTGGCACATTGGCAAGCAGATACACTCATGCTTTGAGCTGTGTGTGGTGCGGTGTTCGGGCCACGAAAACAGCGTTCTTGGCGTCGTGTCACCAACGACGACATTGCTCTACGCCTAAAGCGAGACGACGAAGATGCGGAAGACCGTAGCGTGCGGCAGGTGCGTCCACGTCGTGATTGGTGTTCTTAACGACGGCAGGGGCGTCCGTGAATTCGCCGCCGCCGCCGAAGGTGAGGAGGTCCTTGTTTTGGGAGTGGAACTAGACGAGGAAGGCAAAGTTGATGCCGAGCGTAGTCGCGAAGACGCCGCCATGTCGTGGTCCTCCCGGCCTCTCTTCGAGGGCAAGGACAGCCTGGCGGTAGTGGTTATGGCACGCGCTGCCGCCGAAGTAGTCGTTGGCGAGTTTCGATCGTGAAAACTTCTTTGGTGTTGTAGACATCGTGGTCGTTGCTTCCCTGTGAGTGACAGTCTTCACCTCATCGTTCATAACGTGCGCCATGACATTATAACATCATCGACTTGGGCTGTCAACATCCTCGGCAAGTCCACGCTGGGTGTCCGTCCTCGAGGTACTGAAGCGGGCCGGCCGTTTTCACCATACCAATGAAATTCATCTGCAGCTCCTTGGAGACGAAGACTGACGTGATGACGGACGCAAATGCGCTGTCGGCGACGACGACGACGACGACGACGTGCGCACGGCGGCCTTTTTAAGGATTGGCGAGTCGCAGGACCGTGCCGACCATGTACTGGTCTCCGTACGGTCCAACAGCTTCATTTTTGGCTACAACACGAAGTATCACGCGAGTCTACGAGGCCCTTGATCTCGTAGCCGAAGAGCCCTTGGGCATGCATGTGGGCGTTCTTAATGATGTGGGGACAGCCGCCTGCCGTCGACGCGTCTCCATGCCGAGACCGTCTCCACGGTCGACCACGAGGCACCGCGTCGTTGAATGCCTACACACACGTCATACCCCACATTCCAGCGCAAGGCGCGTCGTCCGGTCTGACCCGAGACAGAGTACTGCCGGCGCGCGCCCGTAATTTTGTTGTTAAGGGTGACGGCGTGGAAGTAGCCACTTGAAAAACTCGCCCTAGGCAGGAGAACGACATCATCGCTTGACTGTCGATCGATCACGGGAACAACAGTATGAAGTAAAGTCAAAGGGTCGTTACCGAAAATGTCCACACCCAATTCGGGTCTTCCGCCGATACGCCGTTCGCCCGTCGATCGGCACGCAATTCAACCGCTTCTTCAACTCCACGCGGAATGTCCGCACCCGACCACGACAAAGGTATCGTCTACGGTGTATGGGCTCTTCTTCGGTGTCTATCCCGCGCCGATCTCGTCCTGAACAGGGTTCCTGATTCCCCACAATTTCCGCCTCACAGTCATCGACGAGGGTAAGCATATGGTGTAGTGTGATGTCCGAGGAGTACGCTTGCGCCGTGTGCCTCGAGAGCGACATCGACGACCCCGTCGTGACCGCGTGCGGCCATCTGTACTGCTGGACGTGCCTCGATCGGTGGCTCGAGGGTCACACGAGATGTCCCGTGTGTTCAGCCAACGTCGATCGCGAAGAGGTGACGCCTTTGTACGTTGGACGCAGCGCGAAGAGACCACCGACAAAACCCCATCGCCTCGACCTTCCCTTTCCCTCCTTGTTCGGGCTGCATCTCCGGTGTCTCCTCCACCCTCCCGACGCGGCCAAACTAGACCCCACCATGACGGCCTGGACAAGCCTCACGGCCGTCGCAGTCTTCTTCATGCTCGTGTTTTTATGATCCGTCGTGCGCACTGGGTGCTTGGTTTTCACAAAAAACGTGGCGCTAATTTTTGTCGGAAGGAAGGGAGGGAGGAAGGCGACCCTGCGCGAGAGACTGTAAGAGTACACGCCGGGTGTAGTAATGTTCTGAGTTTTGGTGGGAGGGCCTACGCTGCTCAAACAATGGAAGGAGAACCTCGGTGGTCACCAGAGTAGTCAACGACAGCGTCGTAGCCTAGATGGCAAGAGTCCCGCGGCTCTCATGTCATTATACGTTGTTGGTCGTGGCTAGGTAGACACTATACTACGGAAAGAATTCTGTGTTTCCCACCTTCCTATAGCATGTTAGTGTTCCGATTATTGGTAGCAAAAAGTAGACTAAATTTCGTTTCGCATAGTTGTTACTGACGATGGCTTCTCCGTCGACGCCGCCGAAGACGCCGCGCCGGTACGCGAGCAGCCCTCCTGCATCTCCGTGGACGTGCGTCGTGTGCAAGCGGGTGAACAAGGGTCGGCTGGCGTGCCTCGTATGCGGGACGGAGCGAACGTACCGGCTCGCGGCACAATTGGATGGCTTGAAGTTCGAGAGCTTTGAAGATCTGGAGATGCTCGAGGTGACGGGGACGGGCTCGTTTGGGGCCGTGCACCTCGCCCTGTCTCGGAGTTCGCAGGCGGCCTTCGCCGTGAAGGCGGTGCAGATCAAGGACGATAATCTCGAAGAGCTTTGCGGCGAATGTTCGTTGCTGCGGAACCTCGAGCACCCGCGCATCGTGAAATTCTTCGATAGCCGCGAGACGCCAGACGCATTTTACATCGTGACGGAGTTTCTCGCGGGCGGAGACTTGTTTTCGCGGCTCGAAAAAAGAGGCAAGTATCCGGAGGACAGAGCAAAAATCGCGGCCCTCGCTGTCCTCGACGCTCTCGCTTACCTCCACGCGCGAAGTATCGCGCACCGCGACGTTAAACCCGAGAATATTCTGCTCAAATCGAGGCGCGACGACTGCGATTTGAAGCTCTGCGATTTTGGCCTCGCGACCTACGCGACCCGTCGCCTTTGCGACTGGGACAGAGCCACCCCGGAGTACGCGGCCCCCGAGATCCTCGAAAAACGCGAATACGGCTGCGAGGTCGACATGTGGGCCTTCGGGGTCGTCGTCGTCGTCCTCCTTACCGGCCACCTTCCCTCTCAAAATGACGACGACCTGTCGTCGAGGACCGCCGCGACTTTCGTACGCGGACTCCTCGAGAGGGACCAGGATAAAAGGATGACGGCGTCCCGCGCCCAGCGCCACGCCTGGTTTCTTAATGGCGGCAAAAACACGCCGGACCCCCCGACGAAGGATCTCACTCCGAGTTCCCTTTCCATTCGCAAATGGCTCCTTCACCACGACCTCCCCGACCTCGATCTCCGAGCCTGGTGCGACACCCTCGACGATCTCCTCGAGCTCGAGGAGGACGACGCCCTCTGCACCGAGTTCCTCGCCGAGGCCGGCCTAACGAACTCGCGCCGTTTTCGGGCGGCATTGCACGATCTCCCGTCTTATCTTTCCCACATCCCTCCCTCTCGTTGCGCGCCAACTCCCGCTATGGTCTAGTAGTCTTTTGAATTTGTTGTCGGAGATATCACCCCCCAAGGACGATGGGGCGAACGAAACAGGGTTCTTTTTTCGTACCTGGAAGGTTGATGTACCCCGAGGCCTAGTCGATCGGGGCCATCATTGAGCCGCCTGGCAGGGACTTTAAGAATAAACGACTGCCAAAACCGTCTTCGGGCAGGAGGAGACAGCACGTCAAGGTAGCAGCGCGCGAAGTGGCTCGGGGAGGTGCGAGACAGGGGGAGGGTTTTCTAAGGTCTCGACTGCTACGAGGGAGAGTGGTGGGTTTTTATCACAGGACGACAGCTACGAAGGAGAGTGGAGGAGAGAGCACGCAGGGCGTTCCGAGGTTGCGGATTAGGAGGGGTACACACAAAGCTTAATTTTAAAGGGCAGAGCGGGCGCTGATAAAAGCAGCTCAGATTGGCGGGGGTCCGAGCGTCGAGCGGAAGGGCGAGCTGGGGTGAATGGGGGGAAGGGCGTTGACGCAAAGCGCCGATTGTGGGGGGCGGCCAAGCGCGAGCCTAACCACCAGGGCGCGCGGTGAGGGTAAGGCAAAAACAGATAGGGTAAGTAAGCCCTGAGGAGCTGGAGTCGCAAAGATGCTCGAGGCCCGCGGGGTCATCTCGAAGCCGTTGGTGTCGCTCCGCCCGTTGCGCCTCGCGACGGTTTTGCGCCCGCGCTCTTTCCTGCTCCTGCGGTTGCGCGCGAGCACGACGCTCGCGCGCCCGCTCGCGCTCCTTTTCCTTGTCCTGCGGCTGCGCGCTAGCACGACGCTGGCGTTTTTTATCGGCGTCGACCTCGCGGTGCTTCTGCTGCTTCTCAGCTTCGCTCGGGCGGTGCCGCGCAGGCCGCGCGTGTCTCTCGCTCTCGCGCCACTCTTTACGCACGCGACGCCGTGGCTGGTCCGCTGAGGCGTCGCCATCATTTCTTCGGGGCACAGCAAGAAGTATTCAACGAATTTTCATTACGAACATACCGAACGATTGTGTACTTTTGAACCTGTCAACGCGGCCCATTATTCGATTATGGACGTTCGAGTACTTTATACTAATTTTTGAATTGTCAACGGCTAGCAGCACTCGGGGGCGAACGGCCGTACTGATTTATTCGATTTGTAGCTGTTGATGTTAGGGTCGGATAAGAAAACGAGACTAGCCCGCGCCACAACGACGGGTCCTACGTATAGGGTCCGTTAATGTGTCGGGACACACTGACACACGTTTCCCAATTAATTATTGTGGACTAGTAAAGCCAAGTCGGGTTTTTTTCGGCCTTTTTCTCGGGGGGCAAGCCCCCCGAACCCCCCGGGAATTGGGGGGCTCTGCCCCCCAAACCCCCCGCCGGGGGACACCCCCGGACCCCCCACCGCCTCGACGGCCGCCGCGTCTCGGGAGCCGACCAAAAACGAAGTCGCGACGCCGTGGAAATTCTGTCTTTTCGGTTCTTGAAGATTTCTGCGCATATTTTCGTTCTTGGGTTAGGGTGGGTACCCTTTTCCTTCCTTTCCGTTGCGCGAACCGTTCTGGGGGTTAGCGTTATGCCTGTTTATTTTCGGCTTTGCGTTTTTTGCGGATGGACTATGAGATGGACTATGAGATGGCGGATGGCCGCTTTGTTTAATGGAGTATTTCATTATAGACAATAGGCGCCGGGGTGGCGGCGGGCGTAGTGAGAAGGAGGGCGTCGCGCATAATCCATAGATAGCGGACGCGCCGTCGCGGTCGACGGTCCAGAGGTTCTCGCGGCGAGGACGGCCGCAGCGGGAAGAGCGAGGCGTGGCCGCGGAAGCGGGCTTCGCCGTAGACGCGAGCGGAGAGGTCTTCGTCTCCGTGGGCGATGGCCGATGGCCACGGGCGGTCGTGGTGGACGCGCGCGGGCGCGCGGCCGGTCGTCGGCGCGCGGGCGCGCGGCGCGCTCGTAGAGTCCGAGGCCGCGGTCGCGAAGGCGGTGGCCGCTCGCAGCGGCGATGAAGACGCCGGCACGCATCGTATCGAAGCGGCGACGGCACGCATCGTATCGAAGCGCTGGCAGACGCGTCGAGCGCCGGCGCGCCGCGCCGCGGACTTTTTATTCGGGTTGGTCGACTGGACACCGCGGGCGAGTCCGAGTCCGCGGGCGAGTCCGAGTCCGCGGGCGAGTCCGAGTCCGAGTCCGCGACGGCGGTGGCCGCTCGCAGCGGCGACGAAGACGCCGGCACGCATCGTATCGAAGCGCTGGCGCACGCGTCGAGCTCGACGCGCCGTCGAGTTTTTATTTCGGGTTGGTCGACTGGACGTCAACCCGCGGTCGCGACGGCGGCGACGAAGACGCCGACACGCATCGTATCGAAGCGCTGCCCGGCGGCGCGGTGCGCTGCCCGGCGGCGCGGTGCGCCGCCCGTCGAGCGAGCCGCCGAGTTTGTTTTCGGGTTGGTCGACTGGACGTCAACCCGGGGCGAGTCCGAGTCCGCGGTCGCGACGGCGGTGGCCGCTCGCGGCGACGAAGCCGCCGGCACGCATCGTAACGGAGGTTAAACGGTGGTCGATCCACCGAGTCGACGGTCGTTCGGTCTCGCGCGTTCTCGAGGACGGCCCGTCGGAAGAGCGAGTCGTAGCCGTGGAAGCGGGCTTTGACCGCAAAGAACATCGAACGAAAAATTCCGGCATGCCATGCCGGCGTCGAGGCGGTCTTCGTCTTCTTCTTCTCCGTCGGCGATGGTCAGAGCGCGGCCACGGGCGGTCGTCGTGGGCGCGCGCGGGCGCGCGGCCGGGTCGTCGGCGCGCGCGCGCGGCACGCTCGTCGCGGTCGTCGCCGCGTTTTTCGTGGTCTTCGATCCGTAGCGGGGGAGAGTCCGAGGCCGCGGTCGCGACGGCGGTGGCCGCTGGCAGCGGCGACGAAGACGCCGGCACGCATCGTATCGAAGCGCCGGGCCCGGCGGCGCGGAGCGCCGCCCGTCGAGCGAGCCGCCGAGTTTTTTTTCGGGTTTGTCGACTGGACGTCAACCCGCGGGCGAGTCCGATACCGCGGTCGCGACGTCGATGGCCGCTCGCAGCGGCGACGAAGCCGGCGGCACGCATCGTATCGAAGGTGAAACGATGTTCGATCCACCGAGTCGACGGTCGAGTCTCGTTCGGTCGCGCGCGTTCTCGAGGACGGCCCGTCGGAAGATCGAGTCGTAGCCGTGGAAGCGGGCTTTGACCGCAGACGCGAGCGCGGCAAGCCGTTGTCGATTTCGGTGGCCGGTCGCAGCGGCGACGAAGACGCCGGCACGCATCGCGCGCGTACCGAAGAGTTCGCGCGCAAAAAAGGCGAAATCGCGTCGCATTTTTGCGCGCGCCAGAACCCCGAAAGAACCCCGAACGTAAAACGCCGGCATGCGATGCCGGCGTCGAGGCTCGCGTAGCGTCCCTGGCTCGAGCGCGTCGTCCCGTTTGCCGGGCGAAGGCTCCATCGCCGTCGCACGCGACAACCTTACTTCAAAAAAATTTTTTTACGACTACAACCTTACCCTGATCGCTGACTGCGGGCGATGGAGGACGGTGCCTCACGAATCCTGAGCCTTGCGAGGGCCATCCGCCCTCCCGGCGTAGGTTGGCACCTATTCGCCTCCCGGGCGTGCCGGTTGGCAGCCGGAACGTTCGCTGTGGGACGGTGCATGGCCGGGGGGCGAAGACGGAAGGTTAGGGTTTTCTTCCTCGAAATACTCGCGATCTACGACTACGCCAGCATACAGCCAGCATACAAATCGACCATCCGACAGGGTTTTCTTTTCAACGAATACTACGGGTTTTCTTCTTCGAAATACTCACGACTAAGGGTTTTCTCCTTCGAAATACTAACAGGATCCGAACTCGAGACGTACGTACAGCAATCACCCAGATTCTCGCTCAAACTTCTACGGTCTCTTCGATACTCCAAGGGTCGCCGCAGATAGCAAGAAGAAAACATTTTATAAACATTAATGCTTTTGGCTCATACATTTAGCAAAGAACAGAAAGTAGGCCTCGAGTGAAGCGTTTTGAAATAAATCGGCTTTACAAAACGCAGATTTTGTGTGGCCGTTTCGAGCATACATAGGGAAAAGAACAGAAAGTAGAGGTCCGTTAATGTTCTCTCACTGACTGACTGACATTTCCCAATTATTGTGGACTAGTAAGGCCAAGTCGGGTTTTCGGCCTTTTTCTCGGGGCAAGCCCCCGAACCCCAGGAATTGGGGCTCTGCCCCCCCCCCGGGGGGACACCCCGGACCCCCACCGCCTCGACGGCCGCCGCGTCTCGGGGGCCGACCAAAAACGCCGNNGCACGCCGTGGAAATTCTGTCTTTCGGTTCTTGAAGATTTCTGCGCATATTTTCGTTCTTGGGTTAGGGTGTGTATCGTTTTCCTTCCTTTCCGTTGCGCGAACCGTTCTGGGGGTTAGCGTTATGCCTGTTTCGGCTTTGCGTTTTTTGCGGATGGACTATGGAGATGGCGGATGGCCGCTTTGTTAATGGAGTATTTCATTATAGACAATGGCGCCGGGGTGGCGGCGGGCGTAGTGAGAAGGAGGGCGTCGCGCATAATCCATAGATAGCGGACGCGCCGTCGCGGTCGACGGTCCAGAGGTCTCGCGGCCGGGACCGCCGGCAGGGGAAGAGCGAGGCGTGGCCGCGGAAGCGGGCTTCGCCGTAGACGCGAGCGGGGAGGTCTTCGTCTCCGTGGGCGATGGCGATGGCCACGGCGGTCGTGGTGGACGCGCGGGCGCGCGGCCGGTCGTCGGCGCGGGCGCGCGCGGCGCGCTCGTCGCGTTGTTCCTGGTCTTGGATCCGTAGGCGCTCCAGCGGTAGGACGCGGGCTTGCGATGGCCAGAGCGCGGCCAGTCCCAGGACGTGGGCGACCGTCGACAAAGCGAAATCGATGTCGCAGACCGTCGAGGTCGACGACGCGTCGACAGGCCGCGACTTTACGGCGAGCCGTTGTCGCCGGCGGGGAGAGTCGAGGCCGCGGTCGCGACGGCGGTGGCGCTCGCAGCGGCGACGAAGACGCCGGCACGCATCGTATCGAAGCGCTGGCAGACGCGTCGAGCGCCGGCGCGCCGCGCCGCGGAGTTTTTATTCGGGTTGGTCGACTGGACACCGCGGGAAGTCAGTCCGCGGGCGAGTCGAGTCCGCGGGCGAGTCGAGTCCGAGTCCCGCGACGGCGGTGGCCGCTCGCAGCGGCGAAGACGCCGGCACGCATCGTATCGAGGCGCTGGCGCACGCGTCGAGCTCGACGCGTCGAGTTTATTTCCGGGTTGGTCGACTGGACGTAACCGCTGGAAATCGAGGCCGCGGTCGCGCGGCCCGCATTGGTCGAAGCGGCGACGAACGCCGACACGCATCGTATCGAAGCGCTGCCCGGCGGCGCGGGGCGCCGCCGTCGAGCAGGCCGCGCCGAGTTTTTCCGGGTTTGTCGGTGGACGTCAACCCGCAGGTCCCGAGTCCGCGGTCGCGACGTCGATGGCCGCTCGCGGCGACGAAGCCGCCGGCCGCGACGTCGATGGCCGCTCGCAGCGGCGACGAAGCCGGCGGCACGCATCGTATCGAAGGTGAAACGATGTTCGATCCACCGAGTCGACGGTCGAGTCTCGTTCGCTCTCGCGCGTTCTCGAGGACGGCCCGTCGGAAGATCGAGTCGTAGCCGTGGAAGCGGGCTTTGACCGCAGACGCGAGCGCGGCAAGCCCTTCTCGATCCACCGAGTCGACGGTCGAGTCTCGTTCGGTCGCGCGCGTTCTCGAGGACGGCCCGTCGGAAGATCGAGTCGTGGCCGTGGAAGCGGGCTTTGACCAAAGACGCGAGCGCGGCAAGCCGTTGTCGATTTCGGTGGCCGGTCGCAGCGGCGACGAAGACGCCGGGCAGCATCGCGCGCGTACCGAAGAGTTCGCGCGGAATAAAAGGCGAAATCGCGTCGCATTTCTGCGCGCGCCAGAAAGAACCCCGAACGTAAAACGCCGGCATGCGATGCCGGCGTCGAGCCTCGCGTAGCGTCCCTGGCTCGAGCGCGTCGTCCCGTTTGCCGGGCGAAGGCTCCATCGCCGTCGCACGCGACAACCTTACTTCAAAAAAATTTTTTTACGACTACAACCTTACCTGATCGCTGACTGCGGGCGATGGAGGACGGTGCCTCGATCTGCGAGCCTTGCGGAGCCATCCGGCCTCCCGGCGTAGGTTGGCACCTATTCGCCTCCCGGGCGTGCCGGTTGGCAGCCGGAACGTTCGCTGTGGGACGGTGCATGGCCGGAAGACGGAAGGTTAGGGTTTTCTTCCTCGAAAATCGCGATCTACGACTACGCCAGCATACAGCCAGCATACAAATCGACCATCCGACAGGGTTTTCTTTTCAACGAATACTACGGGTTTCCTTCTTCGAAATACTCGTTCGAAATACTAACAGGATCCGAACTCGAGACGTTACGTACAGCAACTACAGATTCTCGCTCAAACTTCTACGGTCTCTCCGATACTCTGGTCGCCGTAGATAGCAAAACAAAAATTTGTAAACATTAATGCTGGCGCATACATTTAGCAAAGAACAGAAAGTAGGTCGCGGGTGAAGCGTTTTGAAATAAATCGGCTTCACAAAACGCAGATTTTGTCGGCCCGTTTCGAGCATACATAGGGAAAAGAACAGAAAGTAGAGGTCCGTTAGAGTTCTCTCACTGACTGACTGACATTTCCCAATTAATTATTGTGGACAAGTGCAGGCCAGTAAGTTCGCCAGTAAGTTCACCTGGTCCCAATCTCTAACCCCAGTAAGTTCACCTGGTCCCAGTAAGTTCACCTAGTCCCAATCTCTAACCCCAGTAAGTTCGGCGTAAGCCACTCGTGCTCACATCCACTCACCTCTCCTTCAGCTCGTCGCTCTCACCTCCGCCAATCTAAGCTGCTTTGATCCGCACGCCGCTCATTTGCGTTCACTCTAAAAACCCTGTAAGTTCACTTGGTCTCAGTAAGTTCACCTGGTCACTAGGTTCACCTAATCCCAATCTCTAACCCAGTAGGTTGTCTGGTGTAAGTTCACCTACAGTGCGCGTGTAGACGCCGGGAGGGCTTATCGGTATTGCGCAGCACGTGTGGGGTAGGGTGGAGTCGTCGACTCAGAGGATATCCTCGGGGTTGCCGATCGACAGAGAGCCACGTAGAGCTGGACGTGGCAGAAGACGGGCTTGGGCAAGAGGACGCCGACCTCGCGGGGCTCTTGTTGATCGTTTGGCGTCGGCGGGCCTTAAGGATACAGGTTGGAGGAGCCTCGGTGACGACACGATCGATCATGTATCTGGTACCGTTGCAGTGGCCGTGCGACGGGTCGAGGTTGCGAAGACTTTAAGCTCGCGATCAAAGTCAGCATGCCGTTGGTTGTCAGGGAGTTGAAAACTCGACTGTAAAGAGCGAGGCGTCGTCTTCCGACCCAGCCTAGTCGGCCGAAAAGAACTCCGACGCCTCGTCTCCGGGAAAAAGGCCGCGGTCATGCGCGCGTTGTCAGAATCGACAACATCGTTTCGACGGGGCGTGAGAATGGCGCGCTGAAAGAGCCGCCGCGGGTCGTGGAAATAGTCTGCGAGGTCGCCGTAGACGGCTTGGATCACTGTCTGGCTCTCGCGCCTACCTGATCCTTACTCTCGCGCCTACCTGATCCTTACCCTAAATCGAGGGACAAACAAACAAACAAACAAACAGACAGACAAACATCTGTCGATTAGTAGTTAAGACAAGTGCAGGCCAGTAAGTTCGCAGCAAGTTCACCTGGTCCCAATCTCTAACCCCAGTAAGTTCACCTGGTCCCAGTAAGTTCACCTGGTCCCAGTAAGTTCACCTGGTCAGTAAGTTCACCTAGTCCAAATCTCCGACCCCAGTAAGTTCGGCGTAAACCCACTCGTGCTCACACCACTCCTTCGAGCTCGTCGCTATCGCCTCAGCCAATCAGCTGCTTCGATCCGCACACGCCGCTAGCCTTTCATTTTACTCTAAAACTCCCAGTAAGTTCACCTGGTCTCAGTAAGTTCACCTGGTCACTATATTCACCTAGTCCCAATCTCAAACCCCAGTAAGTTCACCTGGTCCCAGTAAGTTCACCTACAGTGCGCATGTAGACGCCGGGAGGGGCATATCGGTATTGCGGAGCACGTGTGGGGTAGGGTGGAGTCGTCGGACTCAGAAGAGTATATCCTCGGGGTTGCCGATCGACGAGAGCCACGTAGAGCTGGACGTGACAGAAGACGGGCTTGTGGGCAGAGGACGCGGACCTCGCGGGGCGTCTGGCCCTGCTCTTGTTGATCGTTTGGCGTAGGCGGGCCTTGGGGATACAGGTTGGAGGAGCCTCGGTGACACGACACGATCGATCATGTATCTGTACCGTTGCAGTGGCCGTGCGACGGTCGAGGTTGCGAAGACTTAAGCTCGCGATCAAAGTCAGCATGCCGTTGGTTGTCGGGAGTTGAAAACTCGACTGTAAAGAGCGAGGCGTCGTCTTCCGACCCAACCTAGTCGGCCGAAAGAACTCCGACGCCTCGTCTCCGGGAAAAAGGCCGCGGTCATGCGCGCGTTGTCAGCATCGACAACATCGTTTCGACGGGGCGTGAGAATGGCGCGCTGAAAGAGCCGCCGCGGCTCGTGGAAATAGTCTGCGAGGTCGCCGTAGACGGCTTGGAGGATCCCTGTCTGGCTCTCGCGCCTACCTGATCCTTACTCTGGGGCCTACCTGATCCTTACCCTAAATCGAGGGACAGACACCTATAGTCCTATACGCATGGTCCGCCCTCATCAAAGCTGGGTGTCTGTGCACTCTCTCCCCCAGGTCCGCGCTGCGCACCTCACCGCATTTTCCCACTTGCTGCAGCCCTTGCCGCCACTACCGCCCGATATCGCATTCGAGCGCGTGTGCGCGACGCCGCCCTGCTGCTCGGTACTGCTGCTGGAACGCATCTCGCCGCTATGCGCTGCTGCTGCCGCTGCTGCGGCACTCAACTCGACACGGGACGGGCCGCCGCCGCTGCTGCCAGCGCCGACGCACCTCGCCCATCGCGCTGCCGCCCACGCTGCTCCAGCTGCCCGTGCCGCCCGCCTCTCCCATTGGCTCCGCACGTGATCCACTGGCACTCGCAACACCCTACCACCCTCCCGCTGGCAACCGCCGCACCACTGCGTCTGGCAACCGCACTGCGAATGCCACAGCCAGCCGCCACACCCTGCCGCTGGCAGCCCGGACCACCCCCACTACTAGCACCTCCTCCACCCCGCCGCTGCCGCCGGCAACCGCGCGCCCTGCCCTGCCACCAGCCACCCGCAACACCCCTGTCACGGCTGCAGCCACGAGCGTCTCGGCATTTCTCCATTGGGCCTCGGTCACATTCGGCGCCACCGTCTGTTGCCCCTACGTCGTCATGGCCAGCCCCCTCCCTCCCGACACGCCGTCCGTGACCTGAGCGATTTGCGCTCTGCGATCGACGAGGTCTCCATCAAAGACCTCATTATATCGCCGTGCTCTTGCATTCGCACCATTCCCGCCCAATTCCGCGAGGCATGGGCGACGCAATGGCCGAGGTGTGTTCATGGTTTGAAGACGCCACTTCCGATAACGCTCGTGACCGTGCCCTCCTTTGGTACATATGAGCCACACAGCCTACTTCTTCGGCGAGCACCACGAGGCGACGCCCGTGACGTGCTCACTGACCGCTGCAGCCTTCGCCGCAGGGCGTTACGACCTCCTCATTGACTCCTCCACGACGTGACTCGCGTGCGCTCCCATGTACGCTCACGGCGGCCCCCGACGATGACGCGGACGCCTTCGTGCATTGCGACTCGCTGAATCTGGCGACCTCTCTCGGGCGTGCCGTATTCTCAAGCCTGGGCATCGCCGACCCATGCCACCCAGACGTCATGCGCCCGCTCGTGTCCAAACATCCTGCTCGCAAGGAGGACCTTCACACTTTCCCAACCACCCGCAAGGGCTCGTACACTCTCGGTCGCCCTGCGTGAAACTTACCGCACGCTCCGGCCGAAGGCTGGTGGGCCCCGACCAGTGCCGCAATGAATTCCTCTCCGTTTTCGCCCAGCCCTTCCCGAGCAACGTCAAGGCACGCTCGGCGATGGACAAAATCGACAACCTTGAGACCTTGTTCGTTCGTGGAGCTCTTCCTGACTGGTATTACTTCATCACCACCACGGTAACCCTCATTCCGTTGGTAAAACGACGCGCCGCTGACGCTAACCAAGCACCTGACGTTCGACCTATATTGGCACCGTCCGCCGCCGTGCCACTGGACGGTGCCTTGTGCGTAGCCTCACTCCGACTCTCTGAGGCACTGTACCCGATCAACGTTGCCGTCGGGGTCAAGGGCCCCTCGCGCCTCGTCTTTGGCGTCCGCACCGCGGGCAATACCCCGACCAGGTCATCATCAAGCTGGACAAACGCAACGCCTTCAACGAGCTCAAGCGCCGGACCGTCGTGGACAAACTCGCAAACCACGCCAACGCTAAGCTGCGTGCCTTTGGCCACTTTATGTTCAAGCAATTGCGGCCGGCATCCTGGGTGGCCCTCCACGGCCCCACCGGCCTCGATCGCGCCCTTCGACTCTCAAGAAGGCGGCCAGCAAGGCGACCCCACCTATCCACCGGCGTACTGTCTGGCAACGCATGACGCCGCACAGGCCCTGACACCCGCGTTCATGTGCCGGCTACGCCCGATTTGGCATGGACGACGGCGTCATCTCTGGTTCCTCGTGAGGTTGTCGATCCTCCTGCAGTACGCCCGCGACATCAAGCTGGCGAGGAGCTCCGCCTCGACAAGTGCGGGGCGTTCTGTCCGGCACTTGGCATGGGGCTTCTCGACCACCCCGATGTTCGTACGTCCAAGTTGCGCCTGACGGCACGCACTCTTGCTGGTATCCCCGTTGTCGCCGACCTCGTAATCTACGGTGTGCCCATCGGCTCCCCCAGCCACGCCGGAGATGCCTATGTCGAAGCTACCTTGCAACGCGAGGTTGACGCTCAGGTGAGCTACATGAGCCGTATTCGCACCAAGCTCCAGAACGTCTCCTCCACTGCATGTACTCGTTGGGCCGCTACTGCATCGCCCCGCATACATCCGCAACAACACTGCTACCCACCAATGCCTTGAGCGCGCTCCGCCGCTTCGACGTTGCCGCCCTCAGCTTCGTCGCCACAGCGCCAGCGCAGATCCGCGTCAGGTTTTTGACTCCAACGGCATCGTCCTCCAACGCCTCGTCTTCCTGCTCGAAGTGGGGTGGCGGCATTCGCTCCTGCGCCGACCTCAGCCCCGCCGCCTTTGTTGGCACGGCGGAGGCCCTCCACACCTCGTCGACCTTCGCGTTACTACGGGTGCCTTGGAGGTC
>JAQMWT010000165.1:0-85797 GCA_029834535.1 Chrysophaeum taylorii
AGCTGTGCGGTTGTTTCTGGTGGCTTCTTTTTTATCCAATAAATTCTGAGCTTTCGTCCACCATCCTGCAGGTTCCACGTCGGCTCGTCTTCGTCCACTTGAGAACGCTGCTAATCTTCTTCATAATCTATCCTTTTCTTCCGGCGGCGTATCTGTGTCTCGATCCGTAGTAATCGAAACCGTTTCGGGGGGTCCGCAGGAAAAGATGGCGTCGTCCCCGACGTCAACTCTGTCGTAAATCGTCGTCTGCAATACTCGCGCTGGTCATCGTCTCATCAGTCGAAACGCGCACGAGCTATCACTGCAGAAATTCATGTCTGGCTCACAGCCAGTTCGGTCGCCAGCGGTCGTCCTCTGGAGGGTCCAAAGATAAGCCGATGGCATCGAGGGCTTCCTCATCAAAAATAAACGGTGGGTCGTCCGGGACGACTCGTCAAATAACGTTAACGGAGACACTGGTTCACAAAGTGTAGCTTCTTCAGCTTCCGAATCTGAATCGCCTTCCCAGTATCGTGGAGCTTCGAGTTCCTCGCTCGAATCTTCGAGCTCATCGCTCGACATCTGCTCATAAATCTGAGCCAAAGACCGACGATTGGTCAGCACGTCGTTGGGTGGCTCGTCCATCGGTGGGCGAGCAAGATCTTCGAAGCGGCCGCGGCAGGGGCGTCGGCTGCGTCGTCGGTGCGGGTGTCCGTGTTCGGTACACCGTCACCTCCTAAATGGTAACTGTTGACCGCAAGGGGTCGTAAATGCGAACGTTGCAGACGACTGTCCCGAGTCTTCCGGTAACGACCATCGTCCGAATCTCGATCGCGAAATCTTCGTCGCCTGCGGCGGCGTGAATGTCGGCTGGAGCTCCTGCTATCTGTCCGTCGGCGCTGGCACGAGCTACTACGGCTCTTGTCGTGGCGTCGGGGGCTCCGGCTATCTCGACGGCCTGTTCGTGTCGAAGACGATCGGCCGCGTCCATCTGTTAAGTGCTGCACGGTACTCATAACCGTGGTTAGCTGCGTGCTCATATCATTGAGTCTGCTCTGAATATCGTGAGCAGCGCTCGAACCGAAGTGGCATTAGAACTACCGTCGTCACGCGAATGATTATCTCTTCCTTTGTCGGCTCTCCCATCGTCCTCGCGAAATGGGCTTTCTGCCGTCTTTAATGTATTGCACATCGCTACATAGTAGTCGTCGGGCCCCGCGGTTGCAAATGACGCGGTTCCCGTGTTCGTCTTTGTCGTGGGTCGCTAAGAAAAACCCACAGTCCTTGCACGGCCTCTCGAACCACTTTTTTCGGATTCTCTTCGAGGCGTAAGGCTTCATATTTCGTCGTTTTATCTTTCATTCCCGAGACGAGAGCTCGTCCTCCGCGTCCAGGCGGCGGCTTTCTGCGGCTTCCCGCTCGAGGGGTTCATCGATTTTCGGCTGTTCTTCCCCGCCATGGCTGTGGCGAAGTCGTTTTCGAGCCGTGTAATCAGCGACAACGTAGACGTAAACGTCTTATCGGCAGCGGACAACTCTCTCGGAAAATTTTCAAAATCTTGAGGCAATACTTCTCGTTCAATCGTCGTATCCGTCGTACCACGGAACCGTACTCCTCATCGTCGATATCCCGACATAAATAGAAAGACGCTGGGTGATCGAGGTCTTTACACAGGTCTTCGTATTGCTTTAAGTGTTCTCGAAAAATCGGTGCGACCGTGTCGCGCAGGGTCGCGGGAAGCAGATATCGGAATTTCTCCAAGCTGAAATGGTCTTCGGCTAATGTACGCATCACCGCACCCGCATCTAAATCGAACTGGTCCTGATCGCGTCCATCGAGAACCAGTTTAAAAGTTTCGGTTTTTAATCCAGAGGTTGATCGCCGCTCCTTGTTGCGATCGTGTTTAGCTAGCGCGCTCGCGAGTCGATCCGTAAAACCCATCAAGAACTCCTGGGTGTCGATCTTCCCGGCGCCGCGCGTCTCCTCCTTTTCTTCTTCATCATCGTCTTCATAGCGCGGCTTTCTAGCTTTCGCGCGTGATCGTGTAGTCGGCGGCTCTTCCTCAGCTCGGGACTCCGGGCTGCTCGCTCGCCTTGATCGACTCGGCGTACGTAACTCGTCTCTTTCACGGGTCAACGAGCTTACTTGTTCCTGGAAGGCGTCCGCTCGAGCGTTGGCCCGGCGCAGTTGCTCTTTTAATTCTTCGTTCTCCTTCCGTTGTAGCCGTTCTTTTCGTTCGTTCTCTTCCCCTATTTGTTTTAAAAGTCGTTCTTGCGCGCGTTCGTTCTCTTCGCGTAATGCCCGCAAGTGAGCCTCGTAGAACTCATTCATTTTCGTGGCATCCGGGGGTTCTGCACGCGTTGACGGAGCTGTCGATCGTCCTCCCGCCGGTCTCTCCGTGGGCTTGTCGTAGTTGTAGTTTAGCTCTTCTTCCTCGTCAACTTCTGTGTCGTGCTCTTCTTCATCGTCATCATTATCATCATCATCATTCCGCTCGTTCGTCTCATCCTGACGGCTTGGCGGTTCTTCATATCGTAGCTGCTCGACGGCAGCATCATCGTCTTCCATATCGGCTCTGGCTCGTTCTAGTCGGCCGAGATCAGAACGGGTCCAAAATGGTTGAGTCGTCGTCGTTCTCGTGCTCCTTCGGCTCCGGAACTTCTAATCGTCCACGACACGCGTAATATCGTCGTTGCGTGCGTCTTCCACCGACAAATCTATCCGTACGGTGGGCGGCAGAACTCGTCTCTGCCCGGCAAACAATGCCTTATCCGTGAGTTGCGATCTCACTCCGCTCGCCTGCGGCAGCGGTACCCGGGTTGCGCGTCGGTTAGCACCAAATCGCGCGTCGTCACTTCCGACGACAAACGTATCCGGCCGGGGAACTTTCCACGGCAATGGTCCTTCTGGAATTCCTTGTCGGCGCGCTTGATCAGGGCGCGCACGGCTTGTCCGGACCGTGTAGAGAATGCAAGATGCACTAGTTCGCTGCGACCGATATAGTCGCTCGAATCTCGTATTCCTCCACCACCTGTGGCGTAAGGAGAATTTTGGGGGCTACCTGGCGTGCCTTCGAATCCTGGCTCGCCGATCGCGTCCGTGCCTTTGGAGGGATCACTGGACGAGGATGGCCGTTCTCCCGCCACGCGACCACAAACAACTCCTGCGCCTGGTCCTCTCAACTTGAGGATCGGCTGTTGCTTTATGATCAAGGATAATCGAAATCAGAAATCAGGGTGACACATGTCACGGAAAAGGAAGATGATGTCAGAGAAAACTCTGACATCATCGGAACGGAGTAGGGTGCCCCTGATAAGGGGGGCCCTAGAAGAGGGGTAAGCCTTAGGAGGCGGGAGTTGCCGCCACATGTGCAATCTTTCAAGGATCTCTCGTGAACGAAACCAAGAAAAAAACTGATTTACAGTTGTTTGATTATGTCGGAAATTATACGAGGAAATCTTCAAGCAGTTCCCTAGGAACGACCGATACAATCGAGGTTGGGCAGCGAGGTGTATTTCATACGAAACTGCCTAACTCTAGGACGCTGCGTCATCCGTCTGACTCTAGCTTCATTCCGGCGCATTAGATTTGTACGACTCAGTATCCAATAGCACCGAAGACAAGAGGCGCTCGGAATCTCCAATCTGAGCCTGGATTCCCTGTGTGGAAGGCCTGTCCATCCTATTCTCTCTACCTTGATGGATGACACTGAACTGGACTACGTGTTTACTTTCCTCGCGTCTGCTGTCGCTGGTGCTCATAACACCCAGTAGGCGCCTCCGAATGCTAAAGATGCGAATCCTTTTCTCGCAGTGATCTTCGCTATTACCGTACTGGTTTTGGCTCGTACGTTAGTAGGCCCCTTCATGGCCCGGGCAAGTCCAAATATGAGCTCGCCTTTTGACCGCCCCGCTCGCTCAAATATGAAGTTCCTCGACACAGCACTAAGCATACGGTTCTTAAAGAGCAGTACAAAGAGCTCTCGCGGCGTGCACCTCATAACGCGACTACCACTCATTTACAGGATAACGTTGACAAGTTACTGAACACCCTGTTACACTCTGCTGATATCATTTTCACGCGCTCTTCTGACGACAACACTGACGTGCTCCGAGCAACTCGATTATGCGGATAACATCTCTCAGGGAGTGTTCACACATCTGCTGCGGAAACGACGTTAAACTATGGGACAGACCAATCTCCTGATTCGGCCTCTACCTCGATGCCCAACGCTACTAGTTCTGATGGAACCTCTACCGCAACTACTACCGTGCCTCTACGTTTTACCGAGGAGGCTATTTATCGCGCAGCTTCCATCCGAACAGATGCAGATATTATCCTCGCGTAAGACAACTGCTGCCACGTGTCGTCGTACAAAACGGATTATCTCCACAAACTGCCCACCCCTCAAGTACTACCTAACTAAAACTAACTTCAGAACTCTCCCGTGCATCAGAGCCAGGCTGGACCGACAGGAGCCGGTCCAGAATCACGGGGGTCTGTAGACGAGGGGCGCCGAAAGGTGAGTCGGCGGAAAGTGATCATCAGGCTTGTCCCCGTGCGACGCGGACAGCGATGTGACTGACAAGCAACTCGTCGATAACGTTCCGTCTGCGTCCCCCGGCCACATCCCGTCCTATGCTGCGAACGTTCCGGCTGCCAACCGGCCCGCCCGGGAGGCGAACAGGTGCCAACCTACGCCGGGAGGGCGGATGCCCTCGCTCCTTTCTGATAATGCCGCAGCTGTGCATACATCCAACAACCCTGGTGGCACTTCGCGTAGTAAATCTCTTTCCACGCGTTGTTCGCGAATGTGTCGCCTTGCAAAAGACCCGAGTCCACCATGTCCCTGGCAAATTAAATGTGGCGGATGGCTTTACCAAACCGCTTGCCAACAACAACAAACTCCAGGCTCTACACGCAAAAAGAGGACGACATCACACGTTTACTTATTAAAGACTAGATGAAGAACCACCTAAGCGCGCGCTGAAATTCAGGGGACGGGGTGTGTGGGCAACAGGCGGTTTTTATGTGCGCAAACGACGCGTCTTGGGCCCCTCTACGCGCAGAAGATCCAATTCGACGGCGTGTAAAAGTTTCTAGGTTGCGACTAAAATCGCCCCGTCCGACGTGTAATTAATTATTGACTTGATTAAGAACTCTGCTTAATCGAGACTTCTAGAGACGAGAAGACCATCGAACAGTTGTCCGGGAGGATCCCATGCTATCGCCACACTGCCGGCAGCGCCAAAGGCGCTCAAGCCGTTGGCCCAGGACCTGACTGCCGCGAGATTATGAAAGACGCCGGCGGCAAAGGGGCGACGCAAAAGCTCGCCGCGCGCAAGCTCGACACCCTCGTCGGCATTATCAAGGCTCACTGCGGCGTCTCCAACGATCCAGACCGTATCGCCCAGCTCGATCGCGCCGCGAGACTCGCCTCTTCGGTCTCCGAAATCACGCGCGTCAAGAAAAAGGGAGAGAAAGGCGAAAAAGAACGCGCAGCAGGCCAGTCTACTCGACCTCGCTCCCAAGGCCGTCGCCAAACTCAAGTCCAAGGGCAACGACGTCACAAAGATCACGGTTTTACCGCGAGATCACCTCCATCCTCGGCCGCTACATGGGGCGTGGCCGAGCTTAAGGGTGTCAGACAAAGCGGCCCACGTCAAGGCCCTGCAGGACGCCATCGAGGCCAAACCTGACGCCCTCAGCGCGGTCCAGTCGGCCGCCACCGGCATCGGCACGCTCGGCCCGGACGACGACGACGACAAAATAGGCCGATTCTAATTAATCTAGTCGTGTTCTTATTCTTAATTATTCGCCTCCCGGGCGGGCCGGTTGGCAGCCGGAACGTTCGCAGTGGGACGGGGTATGGCCGGGGGGCGCAGACGGAAGGTTACCGACGAGTTGGTTGTCAGTCACATCGCGGTCTCCTCGTCGCATGGCGACAAGCTTGATGGTCACTCTCCGCCGACCGACCTTTCGGCGCTCCTCGTCTTCAGGCCCGTGATTCCGGACTGGCTCCTGTCGGTCCGGCCTGGCTCCCATGCTCGGGAGAGGTCTGAAGTTAAGTTAGTTAGTTCTTAATCCAGTCTTTACTCTAGTCGCGCGGCTACTTCCGCTGTCAAGAGCTAAGATAAGCCAATACCTCTGACCCTCGCAGACAGCATCAGGTTTTTTATTCCAACAAGGTCTCCCCGTGAACCAGATCTTTCGTGTCCCAGTCACCGAATTTCTTACATCTATTACGCATATGGATCTGCGTAATGCTTTAGATTCTAGCTATACTTCCGATTATCCTTTCATATGGAAATCGCTGCCTTCCTATCTCTGCGCTGTACCATTGTGGCTACGCCTTCTACACCAGCCATTAGAGCTACGGTGTGTTCGCGGGGATCAAAGTCTGACAAAGAAAGAAAACAATCTGGTCAACTATTATTGCTCAATCTGCTTCCGCGATGGTGTTCGGAAACATCTAAGTACTGGCAGGAAGAAGATACCTGCAGTGTCGCCAACAGCAGTCACGGATCATCTAGCTAACCAAGAGCACATTAGTTATGTACCTCCGTCTACGGTCACTGCCATGTCCTGTCAAAATACGGATCACGCTAAGAACACCGAGTAATCGTAAGAGCGGAAAATTATACACCATATCACCCACCGTGCGCACCATGTCCTGCTGATCATCTTCGTGCAACGATCATTCAGACGTACTACGTCACAACAGACCTCGAGAAGCTACTAGAGATAGAAAATCTGAATTAGGGTTAGTACCCACTACTATTCTAGGGTTAGTTCACTTAACTTTTCCACCTTTTGATTTAAGAAAAACAAGTGCAGGCCAGTAAGTTCGCCAGTAAGTTCACCTGGTCCCAATCTCTAACCCCAGTAAGTTCACCTGGTCCCAGTAAGTTCACCTAGTCCCAATCTCTAACCCCAGTAAGTTCGGCGTAAGCCCACTCGTGCTCACATCCACTCACCCCACTCTCCTTCGAGCTCGTCGCTCTCACCTCCGCCAATCTAAGCTGCTTTGATCCGTACACGCCGCTAGCCTTTGCGTTCACTCTAAAAACCCCAGTAAGTTCACTTGGTCCCAGTAAGTTCACCTGGTCACTAAGTTCACCTAGTCCCAATCTCAAACCCCAGTAAGTTCACGTGGTCCCAGTAAGTTCAACTACAGTGCGCGTGTAGACGCCGGGAGGGGGCTTATCGGTATTGCGCAGCACGTGTGGGGTAGGGTGGAGTCGTCGACTCAGAAGAGGATATCCTCGGGGTTGCCGATCGACAGAGAGCCACGTAGAGCTGGACGTGGCAGAAGACGGGCTTCGCCAAGAGGACGCCGACCTCGCGGGGCGTCTGGCCCTGGCTCTTGGTGATCGTTTGGCGTCGGCGGGCCTTACGGGATACAGGTTGGAGGAGCCTCGGTGACAACGACACGATCGATCATGTATCTGGTACCGTTGCAGTGGCCGTGCGACGGGTCGAGGTTGCGAAGACTTTAAGCTCGCGATCAAAGTCAGCATGCCGTTGGTTGTCAGGGAGTCGAAAACTCGACTGTAAAGAGCGAGGCGTCGGCTTCCGACCCAACCTAGTCTGCCGAAAAGAACTCCGACGCCTCGTCTCCGGGAAAAAAAGGCCGCGGTCATGCGCGCGTTGTCAGCATCGACAACATCGTTTCGACGGGGCGTGAGAATGGCGCGCTGAAAGAGCCGCCGCGGGTCGTGGAAATAGTCTGCGAGGTCGCCGTAGACGGCTTCGGAGGATCAATGCCTGGCTCGCGGGCCTACCTGGTCCTTACCCTAGATCGGGGGACAAACAAACAAACAAACAAACAAACAAACAAACAAACAAACAAACAGACAGACAAACATCTGTCGATTAGTAGTAAGGAAACGCTGTGTTATTCACACCGGCTGTCCTCGATTAGGAGACAGATTCGAGGACAGACTACCACTGTTCTCAAGCTCTGCTGAAGGGTAACACAGTTGTGATTACTGTTCTCTAGCTCCCGACGAAACTTCTTGAACAGCAACCCGATTTGCCTGCCGATATCATCTTACAATCCCCAACATCGAGTGATTCAAATCAAGCAATCCTAGCACTTAACTTAATCTCTGCCCTCATTCGTGACTTCATAAACTATACGCCCTAGTGACGAGCGGTCTCCCTCCATTTATCATCGGCGAAATGAGATCCTCTCAATTTTCTGATCGGGATATTCTTAAATTGCTGTCCAGCAACTATACGCTGAAATTACGGATGCGACCGAGATAATGTCGTTAAACTATCGGGACCAGTCAACTTAAGACTCATCCGCTCTGGTTTCCCATCATTCACCCCACGGGCTGAGCGCAGCAACCAACCGTCAAGGTTGATGTTCTCACTCAACGCATCGATGTACTTCAACCGAAAGGCTACTAACTCTCTAGAAGAGCGGCTCTTCCCTACAACATCCAGCATCCTCCTCCGTAACGCTCTTCTGTGTTTTGCTAGCCCGCCTTTCAGTAGAAGCTCAGTACGCCCTCGACCGCCAAATACCTGACGCTCATCTCATTCAACTTGGGCAAGCACGATCGATGTGCCGCATTTCGGCACCCTTCTCGCTGCAACCTGATGCTGAACGTCTGCGCGGGATCCTCGCTTTATTGAAGACCGCTTGAATGAACTACAGCTAATAAGCTCATTCTTCAAGTGTGGGATCGCCATCTAGCCCTGACTGCTCAGCTATGTACAACTCTCCAGCGTTGGAAAATGACCCTCAAACTGACGGCGACGACGTACAAGCCATCACCGCGTCCCGCGAAACTCGGTTGGACCAGTTCGAAGCCAAGCCCTCCTCAGCCATTTCTCCGATGTCTACACTTCTACCAAAGTCTTTCCGTTCGGGGGCGCACTCGACGACCTTCCGAGTCCCCTCTTCTCCAACTCCCCATTCGAAGCCACACACACACATCACCACCATCCTCCTTCTGCTGCTTTCTCTTGAGCCATCAAGGTCTCGTGATTTTTTTTGGTATCCTTGATTTCCCGAGGGGGGGGGGGGGTGCAGAGAAATCTGCAGAATCCAGCACCTGTATGTCCGTCCGTTGAGAGCGCGATCTCTTCCTCACTCTCCTTCTCCCCTTTTCACCAAATCAATAGTCCTCTGATTTGTGCTCGCGCTCATCATCATGGTCTAGCGCGTCCCGTAGGTACGTAGTCTTGCGCGTTAAACTAGGTGTAGTTCTGTGTATCGTCTGCTGAGGCTAGGGGAACTATCGCCTGTTCCCTGAACTTTCGCCTGCCAGACTCACGCGGTGCCAGAGGCGGGATGAGACTCTACCGGTGTAGGTTGGCAGCCTGCGTGTTTGTTCGCCTCCCGGACGGGGCGGGGGTTATGGGCCGGTTGAAAGAATGCTGGAACGGTCGCGGGACGGGTTTTGGCTGGGGGGGGGAACGGAATTGTTAACGACGAACACAACGACGAGATGGTTGTTGGCGGTCAAATCGCGGCCTCCGCGTCGCATGGCAAGATGCGTCAAATCCTCCCAGACGCCCCTTTTCAGTCAGTCAGTCAGTCAGTCAGTCAGTCAGTCAGTCAGTCAGTCAGTCAGTCAGTCAGTCAGTCAGTCAGTCAGTCAGTCAGTGCCCCTCGTCTCTCGGCCCCGTGACTCTGATCCCGCGCGCATGCCTTCACAGTGGAGATCGAACACATGGACGCAACAGCAGCCGATAAGATATAACCAGGGGAACTTGTCCTTGATGTAGCCGAAGATGCCCAAGCGAAGCGACCACCGCAACCATCGCAATGAATTCCTTGCTGTCGCCCGTGGCCGCGATGAGCTGGAAGTCTCCCCCGTTTGACGGCGGCGGCGCAGCCCGAACCAAACGATGGTGAAGTACGCCATGAAGCCAACCTTCGCAAAGAAAATGTTCATGACATGGCGCTTGCGCCGGTCCTTGAAGCCGTCTTCTTCCCGGGGAGTTTGCTCATCTTGGCATCATCGACCTCTCCCGCGTCTCGGCTTGCATTCGCGCCAGGTATGCGTGGTGCGCAGCAGCGCGGCAGCCCGTGGCATGTGCACTGCATACGCCGGGTTTAGGGCCTTGAGATAGCTCGACGAAAAGCTCTCGATGACGAAAAACGGAACGCGGCTGATAAAGAAGAAGAAGAAGAAGGCGATGAAGAATGTAAAGGGTCGCGATTTGCAGTACCGTTGTGAGACGATGGAACTTCAGATGCTGGTCAAGGGTTTGTTGGCGCTCGTCGATAGTTTGCTCAGCAGCAGCCGCCGCTTTGGATCTCTGCTCGGCACGAGCAAGATCCTGCTCCGGCTCCGTATATGCTGCTGCTTGTTGCGCCGCTGTTCGAACGCAATCAGCCAGTCCTTGGCCGCCTTCGCGAGCACGGACTTGCTGTGTTCAGAGACGCTCCTGCATTTCAGCAGCACGACTCCGGTAAGCGTTGATCGCCAACGCTGGCGGGAACAATTCCGGTCGGGGCCTCGCTTCGTCTTGACGTTCGGTTTTTTGACCGACAACGTCGACGGCGTCCTAGTCCGCGCGAAGACTTCGGGGAGACGTCAAGCACGGCCTCCTCATCTCGAAGAAATAACTCCAAGACATTCTGTGATTTCGCTGAATTGATTTCTCTTTTTTTCACCCCAAGAGTCATCATACTGACCGAACAGGTGGTCGCTCTCGCAATCTTGGAGCGCGCGAGGTGTTGATTGTGAGCAGATCCATCCGGTTGCTGGCGAGCGTCGGTTACTTTGGCAACGTACGACCATTTATGCCCACGAACTACAGTCGTCGGCGCATTGTCTGTCGCAACTGCGAGACTGGTGTATTTCTTTTAATTTCGTCCCAGTCGCGACTCCGAGTTGCTCGAGACGTACGACCACGTTCCGAAGGGGAGTGTCGCCGGAATGCGTCCGGGTTCGATCCTTAGAGTGCACTATAAAAAAAGCCGTTCTGCTTTCTGCATCGACATTCATACAAACAAAGGGCTTTCGGAAACTGATGATAGATTGTCTCGAGACCTCGCATGCGGCGAAAGAAAGAAATACAGACCAAAGAGGCGAGTGTGTCACGCCACTCAGCGCTTCCATGTTGATCATCATTGCACGGGCGATTGTTTCTTTCCCAGGAAGGTCGTCCCGCAGGCTCTTCTACAGCATCAGAGTTCTCGTTCCGAAGAACGCCGCTGGTCGCGTACGGAAGGGTAGAGGCGCGTAGTTAAAAATCACATCACTGGTAGAGAATGATGGCGGTGGTAGTGCCGATCTTACTGTCTCTAACGACACAAAGAACGGCGGTACGCTGTTCGACACAGTGTCTGGCCAGAGACAATGAGAAGTTGAGCTGCGAGGAGGCGCGTGCTGAGAAGGGTGCGAAGTGCACGAGAGAGATAGAGTAAAGCGGAATAGAAGGGTAGTGTAAGTGAGCAAGGAGAAAGAGCGCAAAGTAGAACGTGGAATATAGGTTGAAAGGGGAAACAAAGCGAAAAGGAGAATGCGCTAGAGGGGGAGGCGAATAAGGTGAAAAAGGAAAAGCATCGATCGGAAAGAAGAAGAGGGAACGTGAAAGAAGATGCTAGGTGGGCTAATGGTGAAATATTGCGAACACAGTACTAGTGATCAGATCATCATCTTGTTCAGTGACTGATGAAAGAAGGACGGCAATGACAGCATCATCGTGAAGAGGATGTTATTAGATGCAATGTAAACAGAAGAATGGTGGTGTGTCTAGAAATAGCGAGTGTACTAGTGTCATCGTTGAATACGAGAGTTGCATGCATTAAGTCGTGGGTGTTCCGTGATATAGGTAGGACGACTGTGCGCGCGGGTGGATAAATCCGAAGCGGCTGAGGGATCCTCGTAGTAGTAGAACGGGTGGTCTAACTGATAACAATGGCAGGGATTACGCGTCAGGCAGTCGTGAAGTGTACAGCAGACCGATGATTGATCGAAAGGCGAATAGTGAGAGTGGCCGTAGGGATGATGAGATTCTATTTTGACTAAAGTTGGGCTAGAAAAGGTGTGACGATGTGACTGAGCGGCAGCGTTATCCCAAGAAGAGATATGACCATTTAACCAAATCGGCGTCGACACGGTAAGGTAATCGCCGTAATGATAGCGAGTAAAACGGGGCTGTTCCTGGAAGATGAGAGAACCAGAACTGCCTGTCACATACGTGTCGAAGCTGCCGTCCTGAGTGTAGCGTGGGACAGCTGAAGCTAAAATACGACCGTCTAAAATAGCATGCGAATAATCATCGTGTAACGTTGATATCGGGATAAAGTTGTCTGGGGGAGGCCAATAAAGGAGGAACAAATCGGAAAGTAAGTTCGTAGCGGTTGAGTATCGTGGGTAGTCCTGGATCTCGACTGTAGACCTGGGATTGTGGTCTGGTGGAGGCACCCATTTGCTATCATCAAAATATGATTGGACTGAGACTGAGGTTTGCGGGCGTATCCCATCACGTGCAGGTGGATACAGACGGGTGTCCTGTGCAGAAGAGTCGGTGCCCTGTGCAGAAGAGTCGGGCAACAGGAGTAAATGCCTGAAGGCGATGGACTGTGCGAAGGCATTTTCCTTGCCTTGGGGGGAGAGCCGACTTCGAAGGTATGGTCGGAGTCGCATCCTGTGTGTTCGACTGGAGGGTCGTGTTCTATTCGGCAAAGTAGTCCTGAGTCGTGACAATCAACTGATCCAGAATTCATTTCATGTCCGGAGTCGTTTTTTTCACCAGAATCAAACTTCCCTTGATGTACAAGCGCGAGCGAGCGTGGTGCATCCCTGGTGAATTGTGCAGTGAATGAAAGTTGAGACATTTCGACAGAAGAGTGGTGTCGATATGCGGGAGTAGTACAGTATACAACGCGGAGGGAGCGAATGTTTCAAGAGAGGATGAATCTGTGGACGGGAGATGTACGAAGAGCGAATCTGATGTGAGACAATTGACATAGTGCGAGGACTGTCCGATAAGAGTGAGTCGTGCGAGACTGTGGCTGGCGGCGAGTGTGCGGAAATAAAGGAAGAGATAGGCATGGCAATTGACTTCCCTTGATTCGCAACACAACTGGGTGGGGCATGCGGTGTGCGGCAATGACATTCGGTAAAATGCTGAGAGCAGAGCGCGTGTCCAACCTGTGGAGATTGGGGGTTATCCTCGCGGGTGCTACGGAAAATGTCGACTGGGTGCGAATCGCAGCTGTTGGGCTCAGCTTTCTGCAAGATGGAACCTGCAGTGTGAACGGAGAGGAGCGAGCCGGGTGCGTCATAAGAGCATAATATGCCAGTGCAGGCTGAGCTGTGTCCGAAGCAGAATTCTGACAGTAACGTCGATATATGCGAATCGTGGACAGAATTCGGCGAGGATGTCGCGTGAAGTCGCGCTGTAACCGAACCATAGAGGTGCAGAGCTTCAACGTCAAGCATCGTGCTGGGAGGGACGTTACAAGAGGCGAGCAAAGCACTATGCGTGCGGCTATCAATTAGTAGCGAGCATATTTTGTGCGGGACTGGCGATCACTGCGACATGTGACGTTGGCACGACAGAACTTCGTTTGCATGTTGTAGCACACAGGGTGGAACCGAGTGAGCTGAAACTTGAGAGGTGTGACCTATAAGAGACTGACGGAAGAGCGTGGGAGGCTGAGAATTGCATTGATGACGAAACTTTGTGTCATCACAAATCGTCGGGAATCGCGTTGAAGCGGGGAGAAACGACGAGTGCTCGTCAGGTCTTGTCACGTGAAGGAGATAAGTAGGAAGAGGGACTTCAGTGCGTGCCTTGAAGTGAGTTCCGATGTAGCTAGAGTACCCATAGATAGCGTGGCTGACACGAGTCGTAACGGGTCTTGTCGGCGGCGGAAAAAGAATGCGCCCTCGTAATTTGAACTTGGTGAAATCTTCGAATTGCCGGTGAGGCGGAGAGACCGTGGTTGCGGAAGGAGCGCAGAACCGGGTGGCGGTCGGAGGGGGCGCGTAAGCGGTGACTGGGAAAGCAGTGTTGTGCTTAACCTGAAACAATAGATGTTCGGGTATCGTACTGTGCATCAATCGCTCGTGCATCTCAGTTGACCGTGTGAGTACCATGAAGATGGCACAATGTTGGTAGTCTAAACAGAGAGGGGCGCTGAGCGTGCCGTCGCGAGTGCGCAGGAGCCTGTGCGGTGTCTGGGCTTTAATCGGAATATGACGTATGACGTCATACAAGGCGATGGGAGCTGAATCAGACGTGATGGGACTGGCTAACAGTGCCGGGAGCAGCATGTCGGGGGTAACGCTCAGAGATGAGGGTGGAACGCAGTCCACGTCGATCTTGGTTGCCGTATATGGCGGTACCACGAGCGTAAACATCTGACATGAAGGAAGTGCTTGTGTTCCAAACGAGTAGTCGCATGGGATGGTTGCATCTTGTCTCTGCTGTAGTCAAGAGCTATGAAGGAAGCCAATGGAGAAACCACAGGCAGATAGGTAGCGTCTGGCGGCCAAGGTTCCTGTGTGATAGGCTGAGTTGGATCCAAAATAGGGTTCATGCTCGGGGATGACTCAAGCGTTGCGATGAGTTCGTGCTCGAGATCATAGTCGTCCAGTAGATGACGTGAAGTGGTCGCGAAGGAACGATGCATCGACCTGGTGTCAGGGAAGACCGAGGTGGTGCAGTGACCTGCCTGGCTGAGGTAGTCGTGCTGGCAGGAGTCCAGCGGGTGCGTATACCTCTGGCGAGTGCTGACATTGGCTAGTGCTTGATCAGTAGTCATGCAAGGGGGCGAGATCGTCCGTGCTGGCTCGGATTGCAGCGGCAGTGGCGGGTCAGGTGCCTGGGAGGCTGGAAGGCGGCCTTTGTCTTCCAGATGCGAAGGGAGCAAGCGAAGCTGTAGCTTCATCTCATCGCGATCAGATAGGCGCAATGAGGTAGTGCGCGTAATCGTGATGCGCTTACCTGTATCTTCGTGATGTACCTGTGCGTCCTGCGGTGGTGCTTCTGCGAGCGGGACATGTCTGAAGGACTGATCCATCGGATGGGGTGCATCAGCTATGAATGAGACAGGAGCCAGTAGCATTGCACGGTCGGGTGACAGAACGTGTGCGTGGCCGAGCGATTGAGCGTTGGACCTGGGCATTGTCTGCTTAGTCTGGAACCGTGCTGTGCAGCTGGTTTGCATTGTCTCGTCTTCTACATCAATGGGCTGACTGGTGCAGCTAGCCGTTGTGGTCTTATCTTTCGTCTTGTTGTCCAAGAGAGACAGCGAGATAGTAGCCGTTGCTATGTGCGAGACTAGAAGTAGCTGTTGAACAGCTGTGGGAAGCTGAATGCTTACTTGTCTGGAAGTTTTTGTGGCTTGGGAGTTCCAGAGACATGGTCGAGTAGCGTCAGACGACTTGGCATTGTGGACTGCCATGAAGTGATTCGTAAGTTCAAAGTCGGGCGTCGGGAAATGCTTCGAAAGACCTGTGAAATCGCCAATTGAAATACGCCCTCGAAAGGCGTGCGCGACTAGGTGTAGGCGCGAGCGGCTTATGTTGGTGATCGGAAGGTCGTGAGACACGTGGCGGCGCGGAGCGTCGGTGGAAATGACGAGTGTCATGGTGTTAAAGGGGGTGACGCGGAGAGCATCGAGAAGCGGGTCATGCTCCAAGAGCACAATCGCGTAATGCGAGTGTTCCGAAATTAGTGCCAAAATGGGTGTGGCGCGCGGCTGACCAGTCTGCGAGGTAGTGCAGATGGGTGCGTGAGCTGAGATCCCAAGGGGGAGAATATCCGGCCTGGAATGCGTGGGGTCCAGAGCAAATTAACTAACTAACTTCAGACCTCTCCCGAGCATGGGAGCCAGGCCGGACTGGCAGGAGCCGGTACGGGATCTCAGAGCGAAATCACGCAGTTGGGGTAGAGACGAGGGGCGAGGAGTGTTGATGGCAGACCGCCACGGCACACGGTCTTGTGCGAGGTCGTGCAAAAACGTCGCAGGCCGCGAACGTCTTGGTCCACAAACAATCGACCTGTTCGTCGCGTTCTGCTCAACCGCGCGAACCCCATGATTCCCAGCGCGGACTTTTTTTCCGGGTGCTAACCGGCCAGCCCGGGAGGCGAGCAGGCACCGTCTCACTCCGGGACGGCCGGGGCCACCGCAGGGAGCAAGCGTGTTAGGCGTCCTCCAATGCAACCAGACGGTTAGCAATCACAGGGTTAGGGTGGGTTCCAGTGCGGAAATCGAAAAGGGGGATCGCCGAAGGAGAGTGCAAGTTCGCTGGGGTCATAGTACGTGAGTGCAGTAGAGCCAAGGGCGATGGAAGGGTCAGTCATGCTGGGTGCATCCTCAATGACGGAGATGCGGGGACCAGAGCAGCGAGTGCCGTAGTGACCAGGGTTGCCCATAGGCGTATAGTGCATTCTAAGGTGCGGGCATATGACTTGTGTCCTCGAATGAGGAGTGACGTGCCGAGCGATAAGACGCTGTTGAGGGAGGCATCGTGCGTGGCGATTGTGCATGTCTTCGGTGGAGCCGGCAGCTGGCATAGAACATTCGTCGTACTTTCCTGTTATGCGAAAATGCTGACAGAAGCGGTTCAGGTGGAGCGAGTAGTGCGCATGGAGAATGTCTGCTGAGAGCGCAACATCGATTTTCCGGAGGCAGTGTAGGCGTGTGGCGTTCAGAAGAGAGGTACGCAAGCAGACATAAAGGACCGAAGTGGTCGCAATAGAAGCGTGCACAGTTTGCGGCTGATTGGAGCGTTCATAGCTCTCGAAATCTGTGTCTGTGACTGCGGCCATGATGGAGGCTTGCCAAAAGCTTGGTCGCGGTGAGATGTAAGGGTCGGCATCCGAAAGGAATGCGTCCTCTGACTGAGAGTTGAAGAGCCGGTGATCCTGATGCTCGTGCGATAACATCCATCGAATCGTAACATGGTGATCGCAGATGGGTCCACGCAACCTGATGAGCAGTGTCGTCCAGTGCATCCGGCCGGGAAGGTGGATGATGGGTGCAGCAGTAAGTGCCTGTGAGCGGCGGTGCGTCCCTGTCTTCGGAGAGAGAAGGCAGCGAGGTGGAACCAGCTTTGAAGTGATCGGGAGCGGCTGATCGAGAGATATCGAACAAGGCGGGAGTGCCTGGCGAATCTGAGCTGACACCTGCAGGTGCGGTGAGTTCCTGCGAGTATGGTGACCGTGGGATCATTGACCGCGTGTCTTGTCCTTGTGGATGCGGCATTGCGGGGGCATTGGTGATAGCGCTTGGATCAGGTGGCTGATCGGGAATGGTCTTTGAGACTATCTTCGAGATAAGTGAAGTTTGACTTGCTTCTTCGCTGTACGCATCAGACCAGGGGGCGGAATCCGAGAGGATGTCGTCTGTAGCCCGCAGCTCTGTTGCCTGGGGGATTGAATACGGTGGGCCATGGATCCTTGAGTGTGGTTGCCATAGTCGATGTAGGCATACTACTCGGGAACATCTCGAAGTGTCTTGTTCTTTGACTTGTCGACCGTGGGAACGAGGTGGCTTGGCGTTCCGTCGGCAAGGCTGCTTCCTACGCCGTTGTGCCCGAAGAGAGAAGAAGCCCTTGTGCATGTCTCGGCAGCTTGATGGTGACCGTGACCATCAGGGAGAGAGCTGTTGATCGATAATTCGAAATTTGTCGACTCTTGATCTACATTGTTTTGCTTTTTGGTTTCGCTTTGCACGTCGTCGGGGCTGCTGTCCGGGCCGTTGCGCCCAAAGAGAGAGGAAGCCCTTATGCATGCCGTGGGTGTTCGTTACCATCGCAGATAGAGCTGTCTGTTGCTGATTCCGACGTTGTCGAATCTTTATCTTGGTAGTCTTGTTTCGTGGTGTGACTTTGCACGCGGAGAACGTCTTCGGTGGTAGGGGTACGGTCGCCGGTGTTGGATGTACGCCCTCGCAACTCGAACGCGGGGATGTGGTGGTATGAACCAGGTGGCCGAGAAGGCGAGCGGGTGCAAAGGGGTTCAGGGGGTGCCAGAGAGGCGAAGAGTGATTCAGAGGCAGAGGAGGAGGGGATCAGAGATGGCGGGGGGTTGAGAACAGATAGGCGGAGCGGGCGGTGAACCAGGAGAACCGGGTCAGGGGCATACGCGGAGGTGGTGATGGTACTCGGGTAGAATCGGGAGAGAGGCATCGGAGGTTCGTTCGGAAGGAGATGAAGGTAGGTGATGAATCGGGAAAGGAGGTGAAAGATGCAATGAAGCATCTTGGGTGGGGTTGGTGGCATCCAAGGAGGCAAGAATGGTGTGGAGGACGGCGCTGGTTTCGGAGTAACGAGTGCCTTGAGCTGGGTGTCCTTGAGATGGAGTTCAGCGTGGGTGGAGACCAGTTCGTCGGCTTGGGTGGCGAGCTTGGCGGTGGCGAAGGCTAAGGCAGCGTCGGTTATGGTGAGTTTTGCGGCTGTGGAGGACAAAGCGTCGTCCTTGAGAGTGAGCGTCGCCTTGGTTGCGGCCAATTCGGCGGTTTGGGAGTGGAGTGCAGCCTGGGTGGTGGCCAACTCGCGTTGGAGCGCAGACGGAGGTGCATTGGAACTTGGAGAAAGAATGTGGAGTGATGCTTGGGTGGTGACAGGAGAAGGGTCGTAGCCGTGGAGTGCGTAAAATTACGCGGGTGGAGGTGAAAAGCGAGGGGACAGCGACTTTCGAAAGGTGATGAAGATCGGTGGTCAGGAGGGTCCGATGGTTGGGCGGCAGTAGCTTGAGCCGCGGAAGGAGCTTGGGTAGGAATGGAAGTGTTGGGGCCGTCGTGGCCGTAGGTGGCATGGTCTTGTGGGTGGAGATGAAAGTCTCGAGGAGAGTGACTAGCGGAAGATGATGGACATCGGAGACAGGAGGGTCCGACGGTGGGACCGCAGGAGCTTTAGCCGCGGGCTTGGTCAGGGATGGCGGTGCCGGGGCCGTCATGGCCGTAGGTGGCATGATCGTTGGGAAGGGAGTGTGTGTAGCGGCGAATGGGTTGACGAGGATGTTGGGGGACTTGTATAGATGGTGAAGGGGGAGTCGCCGATAGTGGGGAGTTAGGCACCAGTGAAGGAGGTGGAGGCTCCGGTGGAGTTGGTGGAGTGAAGGGAGTAATGTAGAGTGGTGGTGGTGGTGGAGTGTTCAACAACATTGCTGGTGCGATATGCGAACAAGGTGGAGTGTCCTCGTGAATGCGGGGTGTGCCGGATTGTGGAGTAACCTTGGCTATGCCAGGGTCCGGAGGGAAGGCAGTGGGGGCCGAGACTTTGCCGTGGGGTGTTTGACATCCGGTGGGGTTGACCGCAGAAGGTGGGTGTTGTCCATGTTCGAGAACGAGTTGAACAGCAGGAGGGGGGGTGACCATCGAGATGATCGGGTCTTGGGTCGCGACTTCGTAATAAGTTTGCTTGAGGGTGGTTTCCGTAAAGGAACAGCTGGTGGGGAAGCCAGTTCAAGTTGCTCGTTCAGAGCTTCGATTCTTGCGGCGAGCTTAGCTTGTAAGGCAGCGTTTTTGACTCTGAGATCAGCGTAATCAGCGGCGAATTTAGCGTGTAACGCTTATCGGCGGCGAGCTGAAAAAAAAAATCAGCTTTGAGCTGTTGCCAGAGAGCTAGTTGTTCTTGGGGTGTAGCGAATTGCGTCGCTAATTCCAGACTCGGGGCTTGCCGTGGGTCGTGAGTCGCCATCGTTTTGGGGTTGCGTTTTTGCGCTGTTGTTGGTTGCTTTCACACTTTTTTCACACTTTTTCACCAGTAGCAAGCGATTAGACTTGACTACGGTCTTAGAATCTTCAGGAACTTCAGGAGATTGCTCTTACCTGGAAATCCTGGGTCTTTGTCCGAGACGTCGATCGAGATCGATGTCTTTCGGAGGGACGTTCCTCTCCCAGTACCCGACTGGGCCCATAACCTAGAGAACAGTAAAAATCACTGTGCCCCTGGTAGAGAAGGATGGCATTGGTAGTGCCACCCTAATGCCCTGTCTCTAACGACACAAAGAGCGGCACGGTGTTCGACACCAGCGATTTTATTGGTGATTTGGTGTGAGGGTGGGTACTAACCCTAAATCAAATTTTCTATCTCTAGTAATTTCCGTTAAGGTGATTACACCGTTGATTACCACCGGTTATTCCGGTAACTTCCCAGAAAATACCAAAGCCCTCCTGGGACCAAAGCCGGAACGTGCCCCCGGCGGTTTTCTCAAAGCGCTGAGCGCGCCAGAAATTCAATTCAATTCAATTCGATTCGATTCGATTCGATTCGATTCGGGGTGAAATCACAGAATAATAATGTCTTGGAGTTCTTTCTTCGATGAGGAGGAGGAGGAGGAGGCTGTGCTTGACGACGTCCCTGGAGTCTTCACGCGAAATACTACTTCGCCGTCGAAGTTGTCGGTCAAAAAATCGAACGTCAAAGACGAAACTCGCGCTCGAGGCCATCACGAGAAGTGTGTTCCCACCACCTCTACACAGCGTTGGTGATCAACCCTTCGACCAAGCTTACGGCTGAAATGCAGGAGCGTCTCTGAACACAGCAAGTCCGTGCTCGCGAAGGCGGCCAAGGACTGGCTGATTGCGTTCGAAGAGCGGCGCAACAAGGAGCAGCATAGACGGCGCCGGAGCAGGATCTTGCTCGTGCCGAGCAGAGATCCAAAGCGGCGGCTGCTGAGCAAACGATCGACGAGAACCAACAGACCCTCGAATATGAAGTTCCATCGTCTCGCCTCGGTACTGCAAATCGCGATCTTCATCGGCGTCTTCTTCTGAATCTGTTCTTCGTCATTAGAGCACTGAGCTTCTGGTCGAGCTGCCCTAAACCCGGCGTATGCTGTGCGTATGCCACGGGCTGCGACGCGTCTGGAGTGAATGCATGCCGAGACGCGGGAGAGGGTCGATGGCAAGATGAGCATGGGAAAGAAGAAGACGGCGATCGTGGACGGCTTCGAGGACCGGCGCGAGCGCCACGTCATGAACATTTCCTTTGCGAAGGTTGGCTTCGCGGCGTACTTCACCGCCGTTTGGTTCGGGCCGCGTCGCCGTCAAACTGGAGAGACTTCTAGCTCATCGCGATGATGGGCGACGGCAAGGAATTCATTGCGATGGTGGCCGACCGACAACGCGGGTTCGACTTGGTCGCTTCGGGCCACTTCGGCCACGCAACATAAAGGACGACGCGTGTTCGATCTCCTCTGTGAGGACATCGCTTAGCTCGCCGAGACGAAGAATATCATAGCGGACTTTGAAATAATAATACATAGTTGTTTTTCTGCAGCCGTTCTCGTTTCTCAGCAGAAGCAGAATGAGCACCGGCGGGCTGACTCGTCGGCCAGCATGCTTGACATCAAGACGTTGTTTCCGGACGCGCGACTACGCCTACCTCGTGCTCCTCCTGTCCATCACCCCGAAGAACTGGTCGATCGTGGGCTCGCTCGTTAGCGGCACAACAACAACAACAACAACAACAACACCAAGGCGCGACTCGAGACGTTTCGAGGATCATCTCGCCCAGTCGGCTCGAACCAAACGCCGCGGCGACGCTGTCGCCTGCCTCTTCCCCCCCCTCCTCTCTCAAGCGGGCGAGCTCCACGGTCTAGAAGGTTTCCTCCACCAAAAAGTCCAAGTCCTGCCCGAAGACGACACCGACGAGCTCGACCTAGGGGGAACATTATCCGCGCCACCCTTGCTCATCGCCTGTGCCTGAAAGACTACGACTCAATCGGCACTGGGGCGCGTGGTCTTTAAAGGATTGGGAAACTGGTGGAACCCGAGAGAGAAGACTAGTCTCCTGCTTCTACGAGATGATGGGGTTCTTTCAATCGTTGGAACAAGAATCACGGCCGTTCAGAGGCGCCTCCTGCAAGCATATGGGCAACAACACGCTGTACGTCTTCACCAAAGAGAAGATCTTGCTCGTCGAGAAACCGGTCACACGAAGAAATGTATAGGGTAATTTTCGGAATGAATGAATGAATGACAGACACAACGGTCTTCGAGTTGAATTAGGAGATGCTTTGGAAGCCCTCGTTTGTCTTCGCCGGGTCGAGAGGGGGTATCATCCTCGCCGCGTCGGTCGACGACGAGCTGCCGACGATCGCCGAGGTCGAGGCCGACGCGGAGCTGTATCGGGGACCGGAAGATCTTGATTATGTCCACCCGAACCAGCTGCCGATGGAACATCCTTGGACTGCGGAAGAATTTTCGAACTTTTACACCGACGGCCGCGCCGCCTGGGAGACACCAACGGACCTCGCGGTTGCCGTTGGGTTTGTCGACGACCGCCGGAAGCGCGACGCGCTTCACATGGATCATTTGTATTGGGCGCGGAAATCGGAAATTAATGCTACGAAAATTTACGCGTCTTACGTGGTCGACGAAGGCGCCGTCGTCGCCGCCGTCGGAGAGGACAAATTCGAGCTTCTCGAGGCGGATCCGCTGAAGGATGTTTACGACCGCCGCGAGATTTACCACTGGAAATTGTCGGGAGATCCGTATCTAGAATACGAGATATCCGAAGTACCTCCGTTCTGTATCTTGAGATTTATAAAAAAGAAATCCCCGAAACATCTCAGCTTTCTTCGGAAGACGAAGCGCGTCCACAAAGTTGGAACGCTTCGGCGATTGAACGAAACCGAACCCATCGGCGAATTGTTGTTCGCATTTTTTGGATCCAAAAAGGAGTGTCTGCGGTGGTTAGAATCGGATCCGTCGGAATTCGAGATCGTCTGGTGTTCTCGGTACAGCGACCTCGCGGTCTCGTCGCACCACATCACCCAGCCCTACCCCTGGAATCTCCTCGCAGATCCGTTGAAGGCGAGGCTCGTCGAGGACGGTATCCTCGAACTTCCGGAACGACACGTCACGAGGATTGAGTTGGACGACACAACAGGCAAATACCGCGCCTACAACATCACAACGAGAGACCCCCGCATCACCTCGAATTACGTCGCACCAACTCCAAAACCCTTCGTCCTCTTCGACGACGACGATGATGATCCCTCCCTCTTCATGGAGGAGTAGAAGGCATTGGACGCGCTGGTGGTAGCACGATCTCTAGAAGAAAGGGACGTGCAGTTCTCGTGCGATAATCCCGCGGCCCGGCCCTTATTAATGATGGTGCTATTATCGCTCTTTTTCACGCGTTGGTTGAATATAAAATAAAAACGCGCGGTGATGACTCCTCGTCTTGCCCCCCTCTGCGTTTTGGCAGACTGGTGATAGGGGTGGCAGGCCTCTCCTCTGGTCTCCAGTGCGGGATGAATGACGTCATTCACAGTACCCCCCCCCCCCCAGGACCTGCTTCTAAATCTAGCAATACATGCCGCGTTTGGCTATAATCGACGCACAATGTTGTTGTAAAATCCCAAATGTAGGTTTCCGGGACAATCGTTTCGGGTATTGAAGGTCCTAGTCAATTTTTCAAACACGAAACCAGAACCCCCTCCCCACTTTGCCGCCGACCTTTTATTTTTTTTCCATCCTGAAAAAAACCGGCAGCGCGTGTGTGAGGAAGCTATGACACTTACCCCTGCACCACCACGTCCCCATTATAGTTCTCGCATCCCCATTTCAGTTCTCTCGCATGGTACCAGGTGCTCGTTCACGATCGAGCCCGTGCTTGACTTCGTGGCGACTCCTCCTCGGCTTCAGTTCATTGCTACGTGTTCGGTTCGTTGTCGTCTATCATGTCCTCGATCGAAATTCAAGCGAGCAAGCTTTCGCGAACACTCGATGCCTTCAGCGGTGAGCGACATTTTTTTTTTTTTCACCCATGGCCACGTCGTCTCGCGACCATGATCATCTCTACCGGCGATCACATTATCTTGACCAACGATACGTGGACTAGCATCTCAGCATCTCGCTGCTCTGAAGCAGATTTTCTCAGCATCTCGCTGCTCTGAAGAAGAATTTCGCGTCGTCAAGCAACAACGTTGATATCCATGAAAACCGTGACATGAACTTCACGCGACTTTACAAGCGCATTGCCGATGTTGTCTACATGGGCCGTGGGGATCGCGTAGCGAACTTCCTCAACAAGTTCATCATCATCGGAGTATACGAGTTGTTCGGCATTGTACCTATCACCGGCGTTCAAGTTGCTCGGCATTGTGCCTGATCCGACGCACCCTCGAGTGTGTCCTCGCATTTGACTACGTGCATCGTGCTTCAAGCCTTACTGGCTTTGTTTTATCGTCTCGCGTTTCGTACCGACGACTGTGGTTGTACCTTTGAGAAGTTCAACACCAATCAATTTAGATGGCATGCACAACCACTTCCGCCGCGCTATCCGCCGCGTCGTCAGCCACGACTTCCGACTCTTTCAACTGACCTACCCTAGACGCCCCCCTTTCCAAACAACCTGGCTCTACTCGATTCCGACGCACTACCCAATGTCCTTTTGGCGGCTGCTGCAAGGATCATCACTTTAAGAGGGACTGCCGCAAGTTTCAAAGTTCCTAGCTATTCCACGACAACGCCCTACCCACCATCGCCGTTCTTCTCAACAGCGCAACACACCCAATGACTCCAACAACACCCAACAACACCAACCCACCAACACCAACACCAGTAACACTACCTTTTCTGCTCCTATGCCTACTCCAACCTTGACTGATTCTAGTTCCACTCCGCCGCTTTTCTTAATACCACCGCCTATTACACATCTTTGCACCTTTCTGCCAATCAAGATAATTCCAAGTCAGCGTGTGTACCGCCGATTTTCTGACGCAAGCACATCAACAACCATATCCCACGGAAGCCCCTCGTTTTTGTGAAGGAAAAGTGTTTTTGTGGAAGCCCCTCGTTTTTGTTTTTAGCTCCCATTGCACAGGCGCCCTTCGTTCTGTATTTTCCGCTATTCGTTGCTCCACCCCTCGTTCTGTATTTTCACCTCCCTCGTCGTTGCTCCCCTCCTCGTTCTGTATTTCGCCTATTCGTTGCTCCACTCCCCGTTGTGCATTTTCTGCTATTCGTTGATCCACTCCCCGTTGTGCATTTTCACCTATTCGTTGATCCACTCCTCGTTGTGCTTATCGGTTCTGGTAAAACCGGCGAATCACGTTCCATCGCGCATTTCACCCGCCACAACTAAGCTGTGCCTGTCAATTTTTCGCGTGCGCAGCTTTCGTGCTTCCTATGTGGTTGGATCGCTCATCTTCGGGATCCTGGACAGACGCTTCTTTGCTGTGTGATTTGTGGTTCTCCTTCGCGCACTCTCGCCTTTTCGCCGCTTTCCTGACCTTTAAAATCCGGTTTTGCTATCGACGTGAATTCCGTGCTCAGCACCCGCGACGCTATCTGCACTGTTCTTACGTGCCACTGCGACGCAATCTGCAACGTTCTTACGTGCCGCAACTGTTTTGCCACTGTCGCCAACTTCTACCGCAGTCTATTCGAGTATGACGAGCGAAGCTCGCCGCTTGCTCCTCCAACGTTGGCCCATATGGCAACTTCGTTCTTGCGAATGCGAAAACGGGCCACTTTCTTATCTGCCACAGCAGGCTGGCATACAGCAGCATTGTCTACCCGTGTTCGTTCCTTACACCGCTGGCGCGTCCGAAGTCTTCCATTTTCGCGTACAGGACGCGGTCGTGCCCATGGCAACTTGCTCGCGCCACAACAACCAAACACCCAACGTTCGCATCAACCCTGTTTACGCCTGTTTTTGCTTCTGTCGACTCCGACCATCGTCATAACCTGTTCACCATGCACCATGCAACATATCTGACCAAAGGCACCGTTCTCATCAGCTGACCAAAGGCATTGTTCTCATCAGACGTCTGGTACACTGCCCTCATATATACCAGCCTGTGTTCCCGCTATCTTTACCCCGCTGCGATCCTCTGTGGCAACAATCGCTTAACGCAAGTCTTCCCAGGCACTTTTGTCGCTATTGTTCTTCCGACCTCGATTTTGCTGACAGTTTCGCTTATCAGATTTTCCCTCCAATGTCAACCACCGGAACTTCAACGTCGTTCCGACTTTCTCGAATCACGCGCTCTCGTCTACTGTTGCCCGATTGTCACCTGTTCTTCCGCTGTTGCCCCCTTGTCCCCTGTGTTTGATGAGAATGCGCCGGTTTCACTGGGACTGATCACCCCATCACGTGAACCGACCATTCTACGAGCTCATGAACTCCGACGAACCAAAGAGAGAAAACAACAAAAAGTGCACAACAAAGTCGAGCCAACCTGAGCCGACAAAACAAAAAGCATGCAAAACAAAGTCCAGCCAAACGGAGCCGACCGCGCAAAGTCGACAAAAAGCGCACATTATTCAGAAACAAATGGAGAGCCAACTCAAACCCCCAATACTGGCGTTTTACCACGCACTGTCGATTCTGTGTCATCTTGTCATTCCCTTCGATTCTGTGTCATCTTGTCCTCCCCTGTACGTCAATTATTCTAGCTTTCGTTTGTTAGTTCATTATGTCTTCCTTCCCCTCTGTCTCGCCCAGCCCATCCAAATCCTGCACGTCGGTTACAAGCCCTTGCCAAAGAATATCATATGTTGTTCGCGTTCCTTCTCCTTTTTCTGGCACCATCTGCCCTTTGAAGTGGGTCCATCGCACAAAGTATGAATCTGGCCGCTTCAAATCGCACACTGCTCATCTAGTTGTCCGCGGTTACACCCAGGTTCACGGCATTGCTTACCACGACACGTACCGTCCTGTAGATGTCATCTCTGCTTTCATACAAGCCCCTGTCTGGCGTTGCTGTTCACGACTGGGATTTGCAGAAGTTGGATGTAAGCTCCGCTTTTATCCAAGCTCCCATTGACGAAGACATCTATGTCTGGCCACCCGAAGGTTATGCTCCTCGCCAACCCACCGATGGTTTCAAAATCATTTACACGCACCGTCGCTCTTGGTATGGTTGCAAACAAGCTTGTCGTAATTGGTGGCTTTATTTGGCAGGCTTTCTCGTCAATGACTGTGGCTTCGTCCGCGGATCTGGTGGCACTTGCCGTTACAAGCTCGTGCTTAATTCTACCGTTGTCCTGCGTCTCGTTCTTGTCGTTGATGATCTTCTTGTGGCGCACTCTCGTTCTTGCCTTGGTCATTACCAAGCCTTCTTCCTCCGTTTCCGAACCTTCACTGATGTCAACGAGCTTGATCTGACCACTTACGTTGGTCTCCGCATTACGCGTGCTCGCGCACAACCAGACTTGACTCCCGCTCCCAAAGTTCTTCCTCTTTCTGCGGCTGCTTCTCCTGCACCTGACTCCCCTGCTCACGTCTTCATGGCACGCATCCCTTTTCGTCGTATTGTTGGCTGTGTTTTATTTATCTCCATCATGACTCGCCCTGATATCACTTGGTCCGTCAATCAGTGTGCGCGTTTTTCACACAATCCTGGTAAACCCCACTGGCACGCTTTATCCCACACTCTGCGTTATCTCAACGGTTCTCAGGCTCTTGCCCTTGTTCTTGGTCGCGATTCTACCCTTCGTCTCTGTGGTTATTCCGACTCCAGCTGGACCGACGACCCTGATGACCGCCACTCCACTACTGACTTTTGTTTTCTCCTTGCTGGCTCTATGATATCCTACTGCTCACGCTCGCAGTACCTCCTCGCCCGCTCCTCTTTTGAAGCTCAATTGCTCGCTCTTTACGCCGCTACTGCTGAGCTCTCTTGGCTTCTCAAACTTTTTGATGACTTTGCTCTCCCTCGTCACACGGTACCAATGTATGTCGATAACAGAACCACCGTCACCCAAGTCCGTCTCCAATGTCTCTCGCGGCGCACCAGCCATATTGATATTCGTTTTACAGCACCGCCGAATATCATCGCAACCACATCATTGATCTCCAACACATTCCCCACCTTGACAACCTTAGTAATATCTTCACCCGCAGTACGGAAGCTCCTTCCTTCCTCCGGCTTCGTGCTCGTTACCTCACCTCGTGACTTCGCCCGATATCTCTTGTCTCTTTCTGCCACAATGCCTCTCCTGACGTCTGCCTTCACGCTTCTCCTCTGTAAGCGTCTCACTTACCCCTTTTTCCTTCTTCCTTTTCTTTCTTTTCCAGCACCTGTGTGAGAACCTCACTTACCCCTTTTTTCCCTCTCTTTCTTTTCCAGCACCTGTGTGAGGAAGCTATGACACTTACCCCTGCACCACGTCCCCATTATAGTTCTCACATCCCCATTTCAGTTCTCACAGCGTGTGTTTGAATTTGTAACACAAATTCTTTGGTTGAAAAACTAGCCCTCTCCAAGAGAGGGTGTAAGCTCTGTCTGAAATTAAAAGTGTGCTAAAGTAAGAGAGCTAACCCTAGGATAGGGGGGTACTAACCCTATATCAAATTTTCTATCTCTACGCCCTGACAGATTGAACTCGGTGAGCGAAATCTGGATCAAACTAAGTAGGAAGTGACTTTCCATCGACAAGAATGTAGAGAGTGTTCTGGACGGAGTTGTATGGTGGAAGAGTAGCACCAAGAGCAACTTTTTGAGATGGTGGTGAAGAAGATGTAGAGTGAACACCGTAGGCGTTCTTGACCTTGTGGAATAAATTGCGGGGGAGAAGCTTGGGAAAATGATCGGCAATCTGGTAGTGAGTAGGACACCAGAGGGGAAGAATGACCGAGTTGGCCTGGTAGTCACGAATGCGAAATTCTCGGAAATTGATATGGCGAGAGGGAGCACGGACTTTAGGGTGATTAGCGACATGTAGTGCGCTAGCGTTGTCAATAAGCAGGGGAATAGCGTGACCTTGATCGCGCGAAAGCAGATAAGGGTGGGAGGAGAACAGCTGGTGAATCCAGTGACATTCATCGGCGGCTGCGCTGGCGGCGATAAGTTCAGCTTCCATGGTGCTTTCGGCAGTAAGAGTTCGGCGTTTGCTAGTAGACCAGAATACGAGATCGCCAAATACGAAAATACATGCACCAGAATGAAATCTTAGGCGAGGATCAGAACGGTCAGCGAAACTGGCAGTAAAACAAGTAATAGGCGAACGAAGATGATGCAGTTCTGGATATGTGCCGATCAGATGCTGAATAAAGGGCGTAATGGAGGGACTGTCGGATGAATAGTCGAGAGAATCATTCGGTGTACCCTTCAAATAGCGAAGTAAAACATACAAATGTAAAAGATGGGTCTGCTCAGGGTTGTGCATGCCTTTACAGCATTTTTTGCACAGAGTAGTGATGTCGGGGTGACATGTGACAGACAAGTAAATACTAGTGCCACCGTAATGAGGAAAGTGCTTGCGTAATATTGCAGAGCATTTAGCATGCAGTGGTAAGTCACCTGGGAAACCATCCCGTCTCATCATGAACTGTGGCGTTAGGAGAATTTAGGCCTACCTGGCGTGCCTTCGAATCCTGGCTCGCCGCTCGCGTCCGTGCCCTTGATGGAGTCACTGGACGAGGATGGCCGTTCTCTCGCCACACAACCACAAACAATTTCCGTGCCTGGTCCTCACGACTTGAGGATCGGCTGTTGCTTTATGATTAAGATATTATCGAAATACAGAAATCAGGGTGACACATGTCACGGAAAAAGAAGATGATGTCATAAAGAAAACTGACATCATCATGACGTAGTAGGGTGCCCCTGATAAGGGGGGGCCTAAAAGAGGGGTAAGCCTTAGGCAGGGTCGGATAAGAAAGTTCGTACGAGCCGTTAACTATGTTTCAGTTTGTACTAAGACATACTCAACGGATCGCTGAGCTATGTTCATTTGTACTCAAGCAGTATGTGCCGCCACGCCGCGAGATCGTCGCGATGGAACTAGTCCCCATAGTGAAGTCGGCATCCTTTCGTCCCCTCACGCAAAAAAAGGAAAAAGCCCACGCGTTGTAGGACCCGTCGTTGCGGCGCGGGCTAGTCTCGTTTTCTTATCCGACCCTACCTTAGGAGGCGGGAGTTGCCGCCACAGGACTCCCCTGATAAGAATTCGAGCTGCCCCAGCGAGCTGCTAGCGCGAGGAGCGCGGCTTCGCCTTACGAGCATCTCGTGAACGAATCTTCTGGTAAACGCGGGTGACGACCGGTTCAGGAACTCGACCACTGCGTAAAGTAAACTCGGGGATCAACACATCAATCTCGTGCGGAGCGAATCCGTGACACAAGGAGTTGTGTTGGATGAGATTCTGGACTTGTCGGTGAAACTGCGACCTTCAACGTCCTTGAACTCGGGCTTGAGCTTACGGTGCGAAAGGTGAGAGGTCGGCTTGAAATAAGCTACATCATACTACATCATCGTTCGGACCCAAATCGGAATAGAAATGGAGAGCAACACGATCATTCTGGTAATCGTAAGGCTCGTAAACTTCGGCAACATAAATCTTCTTGCGCCAATCAGAGCGCTTCTGGTCAGGAATCCGGAAAACAACAAACTTACCGTGCTGATAATCATCACGGAAGGTAGTTTGATGGAAACAGAGAAAATTTGTGCTCAGCAAGCAATCTATTATATTTTCAGTTTCAAGGTCGAAGGACTGCCGCGAGATCTCTGACCGAGCCGCAGTTCGTGGTTCGTGGTCGTTGTGAGAAGCAATTTCTCTTTCATCTTCGCGCCCCTCCTCACTAACGCGGACAGCGCTGATTGAGCCCTCGAGCATGGGCTAACCAACCGCTTAGCAGTTGACTTTTCAAACCATGACGTCGCCAATGAAGGGCGCAGCACTATAGCTACCCTGTTGAAAGCTCGTGTGGATTTCGAGTTTTAGGAGAACACTGGGATACAGTGCGAGGCAATCGCGTTGAGGCGGATCCATTTTGATGCCGTGCGCTCAAAATCATCTTGGGTCCGACCATCCCACCGTCGTACCGTGCTCAACGCACTCAGCCCTCTTATTCGGAAGACGGGCAGGTACGACCCCTTGCCACCAGCCAGGTGGCAGAGAGACGGACCTGAATCGCCATGAGCGCCAGGAGCTCAGGCGGTGCGAAGCACATCTAAGTGCTCCACAGCCTGGGATAACGCCAGCGACAGTCGATCATCAACGCATGTAGTCGGATGCACAGTCGAAGCTGTGCCGAACACAGCTTCCGAGCGAGAAGCAAGCGTGACGATCTCGTCAAGATCCCGGACGGGGGGTATGGCGATGACAAGGTCTGACACTGGAGCACGGCTACGTGCGACTGCGAGTCTGCGAGGAAAAGAGAGGAAGAGAGTCTGGCAGCACGGGCCCATGGCACCACAGGACAATGGAAGTTTCGCCTTCCTCACCTTCGGTGAAACCCGATGTCCTTCATTAACTCCACTCCCACAGAACGTCAATTTAGACCCAGCCTCGTACAGTGTCCGCGGAAGAGAGTAGAGCAGAACAGGAAGAAACAAAGGAAGGTAGGAAGGGGAAAAAAAAGGAGCGCGGGGCAGGGCGGTGCAGAGCAGAGACAAGGAGAGATAAAACTCCGCAAAGACGAGAGGATAGAGGAAGGAGAAGACACAGATTGCAGGGACGGTGGGAAATTCGGAGAGGTGGCGACAGAAATGCTTTCGTGAGCACACACTTTTTGAGTATCACAAGAGCTTGAAGATGATGATGGCAACCACGGCAATAAAAAGATAGGGAAAATAAGGGAGGAGTGACTTGATTGTGGGGTTGTCTGATGTGTTGTCGTCGGGGCGTGGGACAATCTCGTCAGCGTCGTGCTTGCCGGCTTCCAGAAGCTTGGCGCCGGTCTCTCTTAGCGACGTAGGTCCGGCTCGCTTCGACTCGTCATCCAGGACGATGCCCGTATTGGAGATGTGCTTGTCCATGAAGCGAAACTCCTTGACGCGAGAGCCGACGACTTCTCTAACACAGACCTCGCGCAAGTCGCCATCGACGGGAGTGTACACCGCGATGTACGTAGGGTCCCGCCAGCTCACCAGCACATAGCTCCGCTTGTCCCGTTTCACCACGAGTTTGGTGCTTTGGTAGTTCCCCGTCTTCACAGTGCGCACCCTGATTTTCGCGCCGATTTGTGCCGTCGCCAGGCGAAATCGTGCGCCGAAGTTACCCGCGCGGTTAGCCGTCGTCACTTTTTCAGTCGCGAACATCGACCGAGCAACGACGAAGAGCACCTCCTCCTCAGACGATGTGTTGCGCAGGACCAGACGCGCATCGCGACCAATCGACCACGCCAACAAATTTCTCGCAACCTGAGACGACGCGTCCATGCCAGACTATTCTTGGGAAAGTTCAAGTTGGGATCACTACATATTGGTTGGACTTAATATAATCGCAGTGAATCGGGACTCGACGACAAGAACTTTTGACGTCATACTTGAACCCGTTTCTGGACTGGCGGTATATACAATAGGCTCCAATTCTCGGGAAAGTTCAAGTTGGGATCCGACAGAGCTTTTAAGTACTGCTACTTAAGCAAGAACAAGTGCAGGCCAGTAAGTTCACCTAGTCCCAATCTCTAACCCCAGTAAGTTCACCTGGTCCCAGTAAGTTTCATATAAGTTCACCTGGTCAGTAAGTTCACCTACCTCACACCAACTCCTTTGAGCTCGTCGCTCTCGCCTCCGCCAATCTAAGCTGCTTTGATCCGCACGCGCCGCCAACCTTTGAGATTACTCTAAAAACCCTATACTCTAAAAATCCCAGTATGTTCACCTGGTCCCAGTTTCACCTGGTCACTCAGTTCACCTAGTCCCAATCTCAAACCCCAGTAAGTTCATGTGGTCCCAGTAAGTTCACTTATAGTGCGCGTGTAGACGCCGTGAGGGGGCTTATCGGTATTGCGTAGCACGTGTGGGGTAGGGTGGAGTCGTCGACTCAGAAGAGTATATCCTCGGGGTTGCCGATCGACAGAGAGCCACGTAGAGCTGGACGTGACAGAAGACGGGCTTGTGGGCAAGAGGATGCGGACCTCGCGGGGCGTCTGGTCCTGGCTCTTGTTGATCGTTTGGCGTAGGCGGGCCTTAAGCGATACAGGTTGGAGGAGCCTCGGCGACAACGACACGATCGATCATGTATCTGGTACCGTTGCAGTGGCCGTGCGACGGGTCGAGGTTGCGAAGACTTTAAGCTCGCGATCAAAGTCAGCATCCCGTTGGTTGTCAGGGAGTTGAAAACTCGACTGTAAAGAGCGAGGCGTCGGCTTCCGACCCAACCTAGTCGGCCGAAAAGAACTCCGACGCCTCGTCTCCGGGAAAAAAAGGCCGCGGTCACAGGCGCGTTGTCAGCATCGACAACATCGTTTCGACGGGGCGTGAGAATGGCGCGCTGAAAGAGCCGCCGCGGGTCGTGGAAATAGTCTGAGAGGTCGCCGTAGACGGCTTGGAGGATCAACGCCTGTCTCGCGGGCCTACCTGATCCTTACCCTAAATCGGGGGAACTACGGCCGGTACCGAGGCAATCTCGCCCGACGTCAAGTCGTCCCAGACATCCTCACCACGCTCGACAACAAGGAGCAACTCTACGACATCAAAACCCTCGCTTGGGGTTCGTTGTACACCGCCCACGCCCTCCATCCCTCCCACCCGTCGCCTGTCGATCGGCGCGCAGCGCAAGTCCACTCCGAATACCTCGCTCACGCCCGCGGCATCGACGCCATCATCCCCCAGCCGGGTACAACACCACCGCCTGGCTTCTTGGGCCCTGTCGAACAGCGGCTACGTAGCTACGGCACCGTCGCCGGCCTCGTCTTTGGTGCCTTCGGTGAGGCCAGCGCGGCGTGCCACGCTCTCGCCCAAACATGCGCAGACCGCATCGCTGCGCGAACCTGGGTGACAAGCGGCTGCGCCAACTTCACAGAGGCAAAGGCGGCCCAAACTCGCCGCATCTACCGTGAGTGGGGGATCGCCAACGCATTAGGCCGGGCTCGCTGTGCCCTCACCGCCCTCACCCATGTCGCCGCCTCGGGGAACCCCACCCTGGCCGCCCGATCCCAGCAGGACGTCACCCTTCGTCGCACATACGTTCGGCGGCAGCATGCGTACGACCTACGGGCGGGGCCCGTCCTCTCTTCGCCTGCCCCACGCCTCGGCGATGACCCCGACTAGGTCCCGCGTACTTATCTCCGCCCGTCAGGCACATCCCTCATACCCCACAAACCCACCCACATCCTTCATGCTCCCCACACACACCCCCCCTCTTAGCAGTCGACATTTAAAGACACACGTTTCCCAATTAATTATTGTGGATTTTAGTCAGGGCGCGACGAGATGGACGCCGTGGTGTTGAAGAAAATTACGACCGTCCTCGTGGCGTTTGTGTGCGGTGCAGTCTGGCGTGCGCGGCCCCGTTGGCTCGGCCGGGCACTCGTCCGTCTCGCCGCATGGTGCGGTACGTGGTGCCGTTACGACGACGGGGTGGCGTACGTGATCAAGCTTTTTGGTGTTGGTATCCTGCGGGGTGGTCGTATCCCTAACGGTGGAAAGAAGAAGAAGAAGACCTCCGAGGTTGACAAAGAGATACCGGAGTGGACGCGGCTGAAGGAGAGTTTTCCCGATGGGGACGACACGGGGCGTGTTGTTGCGGGGTTCATAGGCCGTGGCACGTTTGGTAGCGTTTACAAGACGATCCGCTTCGATCACGCAGAGGAGGCAGTGAAGGTCGTTCGACTTGTGGACGAACACGGGAAGCCTCTCGACGACAAAGCGCGCATCGAGCGGCTCCATGAGCACATGATCGAAGCCGAAACGATGCTCAAGCTCGGCACCGACCGCACGCATCCGAATCTCGTCAACGTCCGAGACGTCTATTTGTTGAGCACCACCGGATGGACTGCCGTCCCTTCGGACCTCTACATATTTATGGACTATGTTCAGGGCGGATGGACGCTGAAGGATTGGATTACTTTGAGAGGATTCGATGACGACGTCACGGTCGCGCGCATCGCCCTCGACGTCGGTCGCGGGCTCGTGCACATCAGAGAGTGCTTTCCGAAGTACGAGTTTACTCACTGGGATCTCAAGCCGTCGAACATTTTGATCTCGACCATCCTCGTCGATGGGCGCGAGGCGCCCAACACTGCGAAGATCGCTGATTTTGGGGTTGCAATCACTTTGGCGTACGCATCTCCGCAAACTTTAGAATCGAGGTCCACAAAACATGCGCAGCGCGAGGTATCGCGGGCCGCCGCCGAAACACAACACGAGTGGTCTTGGGCGACAACTTTATTCACGATGCTACTTGGCGATTTGTGGTGGTCCACGCCTTTCGGGGCCCGCGCGTTACTCGACGCTGTTATTCGGGCTCGCGGCACGCGTAGCGTGATGTCCGATTTCTGTTTGGGTCTATGCGACAGATGCATGGATTCCGCTCCATCCTCACGGCCACGGATGACGGAGATAGTTGGGGAGCTTGCATCGAGACTCCTCGAGTGTGAACAGCGCGACCCGACTGGGGAGAAGCCACTTGAATTAGAAGAGCGCGATGATCTCGAGCAATTCGGATTGCATCTTCGCATTGGTCAGATTGTGCGTAAACAGCTGGCCAGGTCCGAGGATGACTATCACCGAGCTGCAACACACATGCAAGTTTGTCTGGACTTGGCAGAGCGTGTGGAACACAGAGAACCTTGGGATCTGACTGCAGGAGCATTGGTCGAAATTGGAGCTGTGTTACAAGCTCAGGTGCGACATGTGTCTGTATCGAAGTTCGAACACTCATCTAGGGCAAGTACAATGAGGCTGGTCATCATTTCCAGCGCTCGTTGGCTATCTACGTGAAAGCGCGCGGCGTCGACCACCTCGATACGATGAGTGCTCGGGCGTGGGTCGCGAGGAATCTGCGAGAGAAAGGCGATTACGACGCTGCGTTGCCCATCTTGCGTGAAATCGTGGCAAGTTATGAGCGAGCATGTGGTCCAGAGCATCCTCATGTAGCAACGCAACTTAGCACCCTTGCTAGGTTGTTCCAACACCAGGTGGATTGTTGAGCTTCACAGTGGCACTGACTTGATACGACGCAGGGCAAATACGTCGAGGCCGAGCCGTTGTTTCGCCGCGCTCTGGAAATCTCAGAGGCGGCCTTAGGCCCGAATCATGCTGATGTAGCAACGCGACTTAACAACATCGCTTCGCTGTTCCAACACCAGGTGGACTGTTGAGATTCGGAGTGGCACTGACTTGATGCGACGCAGGGCAAATACGTCGAGGCCGAGCCGTTGTTTCGCCGCGCTCTGGAAATCTCAGAGGCGGCCTTGGGCCCGAATCATGCCGATGTAGCAACGCGACTTAACAACCTCGCTTCGTTGTTCCAACACCAGATGGATTGTTGAGCTTCGCAGGGGCACTGACTTGATGCGACGCAGGGCAAATACGTCGAGGCCGAGCCGTTGTTTCGCCGCGCTCTGGAAATCTCAGAGGCGGCCTTGGGCCCGAATCATGCCGATGTAGCAACGCAACTTAACAACCTCGCTTCGATGTTCCATGACCAGGTAGATTGCTGAGATTCGCAGCGGCACTGACTTGATGCGACGCAGGGCAAATACGTCGAGGCCGAGCCGTTGTTTCGCCGCGCTCTGAAAATCTCAGAGGCGGCCTTGGGCCCGAATCATGCTTATGTAGCAACGCGACTTAACAACCTCGCTTCGTTGTTCCGAGTCCAGGTAGATTGCTGAGATTCGGAGTGGCACTGACTTGATGCGACGCAGGGCAAATACGTCGAGGCCGAGCCGTTGTTTCGCCGCGCTCTGGAAATCTCAGAGGCGGCGTTAGGCCCAACCCATGCCGATGTAGCAACGACACTTAACAACCTCGCTTCGATGTTCCATGACCAGGTGGATTGTTGAGCTTCGCAGTGGCACTGACTTAATGCGACGCAGGGCAAATACGTCGAGGCCGAGCCGTTGTTTCGCCGCGCTCTGGAAATCTCAGAGGCGGCCTTAGGCCCGAATCATGCTGATGTAGCAACGCGACTGAACAACCTCGCTTTGTTGTTCCTTGACCAGGTGGATTATTGAGATTCGCAGTGGCACTGACTTGATGCGACGCAGGGCAAATACGTCGAGGCCGAGCCGTTGTTTCGCCGCGCTCTGGAAATCTCAGAGGCGGCGTTAGGCCCAACCCATGCCGATGTAGCAACGACACTTAACAACCTCGCTTCGATGTTCCATGACCAGGTGGATTGTTGAGCTTCGCAGTGGCACTGACTTAATGCGACGCAGGGCAAATACGTCGAGGCCGAGCCGTTGTTTCGCCGCGCTCTGGAAATCTCAGAGGCGGCGTTAGGCCCGAATCATGCTGATGTAGCAACGCAACTTAACAACCTCGCTTCGTTGTTCCGAGTCCAGGTAGATTGCTGAGATTCGGAGTGGCACTGACTTGATGCGACGCAGGGCAAATACGTCGAGGCCGAGCCGTTGTTTCGCCGCGCTCTGGAAATCTCAGAGGCGGCCTTAGGCCCGAATCATGCTAATGTAGCAACGCGACTTAACAACCTCGCTTCGATGTTCCATGGCCAGGTAGATTGCTGAGATTCGCAGCGGCACTGACTTGATGCGACGCAGGGCAAATACGTCGAGGCCGAGCCGTTGTTTCGCCGCGCTCTGGAAATCTCAGAGGCGGCCTTAGGCCCGAATCATGCTAATGTAGCAACGCGACTTAACAACATCGCTTCGATGTTCCATGACCAGGTGGATTGTTGAGTTTCGCAGCGGCACTGACTTGATGCGACGCAGGGCAAATACGTCGAGGCCAAGCCGTTGTATCGCCGCGCTCTGGAAATCTCAGAGGCGGCCTTGGGCCCGAATCATGCTCATGTAGCAACGCAACTTAACAACCTCGCTTTGTTGTTCCAACACCAGGTGGATTGTTGAGCTTCGCACCAGCACTGACTTGACGCGACGCAGGGCGAATACGTCGAGGCCGAGCCGTTGTTTCGCCGCGCTCTGGAAATCTCAGAGGCGGCCTTAGGCCCAAATCATGCTGATGTAGCAACGCAACTTAACAACCTCGCTTCGATGTTCCGAGTCCAGGTAGATTGCTGAGATTCGGAGTGGCACTGACTTGATGCGACGCAGGGCAAATACGTCGAGGCCGAGCCGTTGTTTCGCCGCGCTCTGGAAATCTCAGAGGCGGCCTTAGGCCCGAATCATGCTGATGTAGCAACGCAACTTAACAACCTCGCTTCGTTCTTCCATGACCAGGTAGATTGCTGAGATTCGCAGCGGCACTGACTTGATGCGACGCAGGGCAAATACGTCGAGGCCGAGCCGTTGTTTCGCCGCGCTCTGAAAATCTCAGAGGCGGCGTTAGGCCCGAATCATGCTGATGTAGCAACGCAACTTAACAACCTCGCTTCGATGTTCCGAGTCCAGGTAGATTGCTGAGATTCGGAGTGGCACTGACTTGATGCGACGCAGGGCAAATACGTCGAGGCCGAGCCGTTGTTTCGCCGCGCTCTTCAAATTTCAGAGACGGCCTTGGGCCCGAATAATCATCCCAGGGTTGCACTTCAGCTCAACAACCTCGCCCTATTGTTTTGGAAGACAGGCAGGACCACGGAGGCCATACCGCTACAAGAGCGCGCCACTTTGATTCGCGAGCGGCGAGGCGACAGAGAAACCGACACGTATCGCCGCGAGCTCGACAAGCTCAAGCGCGGCGAGCCCTACCCATACCTCCATTGATCCTTGGAACTTCCAAACCCGCGTGACAACTAACTAACTAACTAACTTCGGACCTCTCCCGGGCATGGGAGCCAGGCTGGGCCCACAAACTAACCCTAATAGTGGTGTTAAAAATGGTGGTCGAGGGCGAGTCCGAGGTGAGGAGGTTAACATGGTCTTTGTTAGGAGTGTCCCAGGCGAGCGCGTGGGTCGCCGCCAAGACAGGCATCGCGCAGCGCGGATCGCTGTTCGAATGGTGGGGTCTCGAGATGAATGAATCGGGTGAATCATTTTTTTTTTTCTCTATAGGCTGGGCGACGGCGTCGTGCTGTGCGTCCTCGCGAACAAGCTCAAGGCGAATTCGGTGCCGAAGATCAATCGTTCGAAGCTCAAGTTCAACAACATGGAGAACATCTCGGCGTTTCTCCGCGCGTGTCGCTCGCTCGGCGTCCAGGAGCACGCGCTGTTCGAGACGATCGACCTCGCGGAGAACAAGGACCTGGCTATTGTTGTTCGGTGTGTTTTGGCGCTCAAGAGAATCACCGGACGGCGCCGCGCGAGCGTTCCAGCCATTGCGCCGCCGCCAGACACCCCCCTGAAGCAGGAGCTGGACGCGGCGAACGCTCGGGCGGCGAAGCTCGGGCTCGAGCTCGATCGCGCCAAGGCCGAGATCGAGCGGCTGACGGCGCGCGTGCGGGACCTCGAGTCGTCGTCGTCGTCGTCGAACGGGAAGAGCCCGTCCAAGGTCGAGGATCCCGCCAGAGTTGAGGGTACGAAGGGAAGCGGCGGATTCGGACTTTTCGGAAAAAAGAAAGTGGGAAAGTACGACATGGAAGCCGAACGGATGCTGAGCAAGTGGATCACGGCCGCGACGGGGCTGAAGCAGAAGGGAAATTTCGGGGACTGGTTGCACGACGGCACCGTGCTCCTCGAGCTCGCGAATGCGCTGGAGGACGGCGCCAAGAAAATTAGCATAAATCGGTCGTCGATGCCGTTCAAACAGATGGAAAATGTGTCGAATTTCCTCAAGGCCGTGCGCGAAATGGGCGTCGCCGACCACACTCTATTCGAAACGGTCGACCTCTACGACCAGAAGGACATGGGGCTCGTGCTCCAGTGCCTCCTTTCCCTCCATAAACTAAAAGCTTAACAACAATAGCCGAGGAGGGGGTGAATGGGCTTGAGGTCGGTGTCGTGCCAGGAGAGCCAGGCGAGGGAGTAGAAGGTGTGGAGGAGGTCGGCGCGGGTATTTGGGTACTTGGCGAATCCATCTCGACCTCGACACGACAGGACGAAGTCCGTCACTTCGTCGGGATCGACGACGACGGAGCTGGTTTGGAGTATTGCCCCGAGCCAAAACGAGTAACACGAATCCGGCGGTTTGTTCCTGCGACCCCGTGGCGCCATCCGCGCGCACCAATCGACGGCGCGGGGGTCGTCGTTTCCGTCGAGCAAGTGCAACGCGGCGACGGCGCAGTACGTAGATCCACCGTGAGACTCACCACCGGGCACGAGGCCAAAGCCGCCATCATAACATCGACACGATTCGATGTATGGTCTCGGGTCCTCGAAAAATTCGGCGCCGGTGGTCAGTTTGTGGATAACCGCAGCACAGTACGAAAATCTCACGTCCGACTCGCAATCTTCCGCCGCGGCGAAAGATCCGCCGCGCCGTTGGAAGCTCCGGATATCAACGGACGGAAGATCGGCGCCCAGGGTCGCGAGGATGGCGAGGGCCGTGTAGGTCATCGCGATATGGGGCGAGCCGTCGGGGGATCCTTTGAAGCCGTTGGGAGTCCACTGCCTCATAACCCACTCCGCGATGCCGTCGACATCATCGAGCGAGCGGAGCATGTCGAGCCCCACGACGCAGAAGTACAACGCGGTCATGCGAGACGTATCGAGGGACACGTAATGTCTCGGGAGAAGTTTGAGGTGGAGGCGAAAGTAACGAACTAGTGCATCCTTCGCCGCCACCATATTTGAAAGGGATGATGAGGGTTAGAGTTAGGCTAGGGAGGTTCGTTGTTTCACGAGCACCTAGCGAACACTGCCGCCCGAGCTCTCGCTCGTCGGAAGGCGATGTGGGCGTCTTTTCACGAGACCGCCGTCGCCCTTTTGGCTACGGCGACGTCGCCGAGTACTGTGAGGCCTTCGAGATATGGTGGCGCCATACCCAAGTTCCTCGGAGGGTCTGCGAAGCCGTCCCGATCCACGACGGCCGTTAGAGCGCTGCTCTAGTCTCCGACTGGGCGCCTCCAGAGACCACCGAGACCATTTTCGACGCGATCCGCGGTTGGAGGCAGGGGCAGTCTACGCGCTGGTGGACCAGACATCGGCCCTCGACCTTCGACCTTCGACTCGGCGGAGAAAAAAAGCTCGAGGTTAGCAGCAGCAGCAACTTGAAATTGTACAACGCCGCCTTCTTCAACACGAGCGTGTCCTCTCGTGCCAACGAAGAGGAGGACCACATTTCGTTGCGGGTCGGCAGAACCACAGCCCCCTTGCGCGCGCGGGGAGGCGGCGATGGAGCACCATTGCTGTCGTCGAGAAAGCCCTCTATTCTGAGCGCCGGATGAACGACGACGCCAAGCGAAAGTCAAACCTGTGGTCGTCGTCGTCGTCGTCGTAACCGAGCATGCTCTCTTAGCTCTCGACGGTCATGACGCGACTCACTCGAGGTGGCACTTAACTAGATCCTCCCGACGATGTCGAAGGTCCTGGAGGGTTAAGAAAATATATTCCTTTTAGGGTTAGGAACCCCCCTTCACCTCACACACCGACAACCACTAAAATAAATCGCTGTGTCGCACACCACCATTGTGCTGCTGCTGCTCTTTGTGTCGTTAGAGGACAGGACGAAAGGCAGCACAACCACTGCCACCATTCTTCTCTACCAGAGGCACATCGAGAAGTACGTCGTCGAAAACGGGCGAAAACTCCGGTTTCAAGGCCAACGGCGAAGTCCTCGCCGCATGCCTCTGCAGACCAAGACCCACAGCTCGTCGGTCGCCCAGGCGGTGGTGACTCGCAGCTGCCACAACCGTGTTGACCGTCGAAAAGCTACAGCTACCGACGATATTTGATTGGGTGAGTCATCAGAGGTCGCTCCTGCGGCGACAACTTTGAATGCGCGCGCGGGCCCCGACGTCGTACGAAACTTTTACGCCGCGGTATGAGCGCGACCCTCGCCTACGTTCGAGATGCGCCGGATTGGCGCCGATCGTAAAGAGCAACCTGAATTAAGAGGGGCCATACATAATACCTCACACCTCACATATAATCGGCACCATTATACCTCAAACAAAAAGGTGCGGGTTTCTTATCCAAGGTGCGGGTTTCTTATCCTCGGCGTTTGCATTGTAACGAACGAACGACGACGAGTATGAACTATCATCGCGTAGTACTATTATCTTTGCTCCTTTTTCGACACGTGATCCAGAGGCGGTAGTGCGCCGCTCCGGCGGCGTGTACTGCGTGTACGAACTTCGATAGCACTTTCCATACAATAATTTCCGCCCGCCCGGCCGCCCGCAGGACCCTGATGCCAAATACGTAAGACGCAACCTCCCTCAGCTCAAAGTAAACCCGTTAGAACCTCCGTGTTCGCAGTTTTGTGCTCTCCACCTTGCTTCTTTCTCCTCCTGTGGTGCCCTCCTCGCACTAGAAAACGAGCTATTCACACCTTCTTCCGAACAACTCGCCGCCGTCGCACTCCACTTTTAGCATACCAAGCATATCGGTCCGTCGGAGCACGATGGTTTATCGGCTCTGGATGATCGCGAGCGGAGCCCGGTACAATCAAACAAGCGCGCAGGCCTCATCTGGTGTCGTGGTGCTTGTACGAGACTACACAGTTGGCGGGGGTCGCCCGGCAACGCGTCGGGTGACGTGGCGATCTTGGAGTTGTGCCCGCTCGAGGAGCGCGCGTTGAGGAGATGCTTGGGGTAAAATCTTGCGTGCGATACAGTGGTGAAGTCAGCGCGCGTCGTCGGGTGCTAGTAAAGTAGCCAATCTGCACGTTTTTAGAGCAGCAGGTTGGGCGCGCGGAGAAGAAGAAGGGAGCTGTAAGTACGTGCCTGCGAGCGGAGGGCCGAGTGTTGTGAAGTCGTCCGAAGAGAGGGCATTACGTTACGTCGCGCGCTCTCGCGACGACTTTTGGACTTCGGGCACGGTACTTCTAAAACTAAGTGGAACAGGAAAATGACATCGAGGTTGGCCAGTGAAGGAGTGTTGACTAGGAAGTTGGCGCGTTCGGTACACTGTAGTGTTCTTGACGTGTCCGCACATATTCGTAGCTGACGTCGCTCGAGAATGCGAAGATTTTCATTCGGGCATCTCCCGGGTTGGCAATTTGTTTTTTTGCGCTCATGCACGCATCTTCCGACAGCATAATCACGTAGCACCCACCTGCCTGGACTGCGATTGATGACGCAGCTCGCGTTCTAGCACCACCGCCAGCACCAGAGTAAAGATTGCACCTGAAGTCGTCGTGACGTTTACGGCAATTCCATGGCTGTTACCAACCTCACGAAGCACACAATCTTGAATAATGGACAAGCAAGCAGAGGCGCAAGCACACACCATGCAAGGACACACACAATAGAATATGTTTCATATGCGCGAACTCTGGCATCGACCCCACGAAAGTACGCGCCGCAGGCCACAAAACCAGTGGCGCCGTCGATGACGACGGCACCGTCTTGCATGCACAGCGCGTTCGCTGCGCGTTTCGCGTCATCGTTGTCGGAATACTTTTCGATGTGCGGTTTGTGTGTTTTGCTGAAGTCATAGATGGTCGGAAAAACCCCATACTTCGTGTACGTCTGTGCCCGCGATTGTTCCGCGATTGTTCCTGCACCGCAGTGTCTTGGCTTTCTGCGAGAAGCTCGCCCGTGTCGCAAACGATGAAAGTAGCGCCATGTGCGGGCTCGCCTTCGCCGACACCATCTGTTGCAACTCGACGAGCGACCTTTATGGTTGCTTTTATGATTCCTGCCCAGATATCACGACGATTCTCATCAACGCGAAGCTGAGGTGGAATCTCGGCCTGACGCATGAACTCGGACGCTTCTCGCGTATACTTGATGTCCAGCGACTCATAGTCCTCCCACACAACAGAGCCGCAGCCGTCGGGACCACATTTCAGCAGAATGGCCTGTCCGACCCTGTCGTTATGAATGTCCGTCATCATCGAACGCAAACCAGAAAAAAATGCTCCAACGAAGCGATCGTCTCGATATTTCTTATCGATGGTTTTGAACGCAGCACCAATCTTGCGTGTTTGGAGGAGCTCATCGTTCGTTGGCGTATCTTGAGCGAACTTCATATAGAATCCATAATTGAAAGCCCACACCTGGACGTCGCGTACGTTGTTACGCCAAGCGATTATCCATCGGTCTTCACACTCTGCAGACTTATCAAAAAGCTGCTCACAGGCATCGTACGATGAACAAGCGTTCAGAATCACACAGTTTGGCCGAGCTGTGATTTTTCTTAGGGAGCTTGCCCGGACCCCCAATTCTCGGTCGAGAAGTCGACATTCGCAAGTATCGTGCGTGACAATGTGCACAACTTCCACAGGGCCTGCTCGCTTCTGTCGTAACCGATCTTCCAACTTGGCTTCAAATTGATGGACATTTTGGCCTACGCAGAGATGTATTGACACAAACGAAGCACTCTGAACGCCCCGCACGCAGGTGAGTCCCTCGAGGATCCCCTCGCGATCTCTTGTGAAAGAAAATCCTGGAGTTTGTACCAGTGTGAAAAGCGAAGACTGGCTCGCAATATTCGCGCACCGACCACTTATCGATAGCACGCTGTATTTTGAGCGCGTCATGTCGCTTGATACCGATTTCCGCCAAAAAGGTGCACCATTCCTTATCGTCGCAATAACACTGCCGGGACTCCCGCAGATCGTCGATCGAGCGAATGTTGTCTTCGTACAATTTTCCCGCAAACACTGGCGCGCTTTTCTCGGATATGTCAGCACCATCACAAGATGCTAGCCACGTTATCAATTCTAGTTGCATGATTTCATCTTTCAAGCTTGAAACATCGAGTCTTTCGGAAGAACCACGACCATCCCTAACACCCAAATGTTCAGACGGCTTTCGGTCGGCAACATGTCCGCAAAAATGGCACCAGGGCGAGTTTCAACTTTTTTCTTAATCTTGTACTCAAGATCCCCGGCATAAAACTTGTCGACAACCTCGCGCAGCGCATCAAGGATCATATCGTGAGTTGTACTCACCATATCGTCGTCGAAGACGACCTGGATCTCCGTGGTGCTTACCTCAGAGAGCGCGAGCGTCCCATCATCAAAACTGAGATACACTGCCTTTCGAAAGAGCTCATCACAATCTGGCATTTTGCTGCTGCATTTTGGAACGAGCGACGCGACGAGGCGACTGAAGAGGGCATTTGGAAGATAAGCGAAGTTTATGGCTTCTGCTGTACCCGAATTCTCAGAGAGTGGCAGCCCGTATTTAAAGATGCTCGGAACAAGGTACTTGCGTTTTTTTGGGGTTATTTCACTACGAGGCGCAGCGCCTCCATGCGACCTCCAGGACCATCACCCGCACTTGCGCTGGAGTAATGTTGTCTCCCAGGATGTTGTCGTCGACATGGCATTCGCTGTCAGGCCAAAGATGGTCAAGGAGGCGCTGGTCTAGAATGCCCTTGCGAGTGAGATCGTACCACAAAACCTCCCCGACGCCAGCGTCGTACGTGTCAGGCCCACCAAGAGACGCCGCCATATCGCGCCTCATTTTGTGCCACTCGAAGTTGCGAATCACGGCAGTGAACATGTCAATAATCCACTGTGGTTCCAAGATGACAATGTTCTCGGCCAAAGCACCGTGCGTCGAGCCAAAGTGGGTGATAACACCGAGTTCGTCGAAAAGCTTGAGCATAGCATAGACTTCGTCATTGCCGAGTGGCTCTTGACCCTTCTTAGCGTAGCACTTTCGAAGAAGGTCGCGAACGGCATTAATTCCAGCGAAGAATAGATCTTCGTCAGCACAGGCCCTCTGGAGCTCGTCGCACGTCTCGAGCCAAATAAGTGGCACGGGCTCGTGAATATAGCGGTCAGTATCCTGACAGATCGCATCTTCGATCGCTGTTCGAAGCTCTCCAAAAACTGGATTACCACTTTCCATGACTTTGTTGTCGACAGCATAGAACGCGAGGCCTTTCTCACTAGGGCGCACAATCGTGCTATTCAAGCTTGAAATTCCGGCAATGACGCTGTCTACTTCGTGCGAAATTTTTGTTCGCGCATCGTCGGAGATGGCGTCACAGTGCGTACCAACCAAAAACACTGGTGCGCCGCGTGCGTGAATCGCAATCGAATTGAGCCAAAACGCGAGCTGTTCGCGCGCAATCTTCCCAACCTCATCATTTGGTGACGACCCGTCGACCCAGTCAACCATGTTAAAGACTGCAAGAAACACACCCTTTCGAGATAGAAACTTGTTGTGCACGACGTGAAAGGCTTCTTGCCTGAGATAGCAGTGTCATTCATTCATTCATTCATTCATTCATTCATTCGGGGTGAGTCAGACAAGCTTACACAATATTGCTAGATGGACGACACAATGGGAAACAATGCTATGTGAGGACACGATAAATTCGCTGGCGCTTACCCGCCGTAATCCCACACGCTAATACGAAGCTCGCGCTCATTCTTGGACTTGTCCAAAATCTCACTCTCATCATAGCGGTCACCCTTCAACTTAGCAGTCCAAGACCCACGAAATGTGAGACGGGCTGTGGTTTCTGTGCTTAGTTCTTCTTCTGAACTGCCATCACCGCGGGGCTCAAAGTTTAAAGAGACCACGTCTTCGTCCTTAAGGGAAATCTCTTGTTTCTTGGTTTCGGTGGACTCTATTTGACTTTCTTGCTTTGTTGTCAGATCACGCCTTTCAGCAACAACCGAGGTTGAGCTCCGCCCTGTGGTCCCTTGAATTTTCACGCCCGAGGCTCCCGGAGCTTCATCCGAACTTGGCCGTCCAGCGTGCGAGTCGTAACTCAAGTGGCCCGCGGCAAGAGCCGAAACCCCTTCCGTTCCCACCTCACTGAGAGTTCGCCAAACCGTACGTGTTATCGCAACATCACTTTTTTCGATTCCTTGGTCGCGCAGCGCCGAAACATCCGACCTCTCGGCCCCGCGGGTGCTACGTTCGTGCTCATCGAACTTCTCACCTTTGAGTCGTTTAAATAGGGACGTCTTCCCCACACGCCCCTGTCCAACAACCATAAGGCGTGCGCGCCGCCACGGCACGCTGGCTCGATCAAGGGCTTGACAAAGAAATTTCCGATGAAACTCGCGTCTTGCCTTTTCGCAGAGCTGATCGAAGTTCTCGCCCGGCTCCCAGACACGTATCGTCTGGTCAGAGGACGAGCTCACCAACAAAGGCGTGCCACCGCTCATCTTACAAGTCACCAAACCCAAGACTGGAGCATTGTGGGCAGAAAGTACGCAAAGTAGCAGGGCATCACTAGCAGTCCAAACGCGCACTGTTCCGTCTCCAGAACCGCTTGCCAGCAGCATGAGCCCGTTGCCTGTCGAGAAAGCAGCTATGCAAAACACGCTGGCCGTATGCCCCTCGAGTTTGTGTATTTGGTGGGGGGCTTTGGTGGGGTTCCAGATACGAACCGTGCTGTCGTCTGAACAACTCGCCAGCCGCGGGCCATCACTCGCAACGAATGCCACCACGCTCCACACCTTACCCTCGTGACCCTCGAGCACGCGGATTTGGCGGGCTTCGGTAGTCGCGTCCCGCACGCGCACAGTCCCGTCGGAGGAGCAACTCGCGAGGCAAATGTTTTCGTCGCTCAACTTCAACGCCACCACACTCAACACCGAACCTTCTTGGTCCTCGAGTTTGCGGATTTGCTGGCCCGCAACTGGGTCCCACACGTTGATTGTCCCGTCGGAAGAGCAACTCGCAAGGCACGTGGCATCCTTCATCTCGAAAGCCGTCACACAGTTCACCTCGTCCTCGTGGCCGTCCAGTATGCGGAGTTGCCGACATTCGACCGGGTCCCACACGTGCACTGTGCAGTCGTTAGAGCAGCTTGCCAGCAGCAGCCGCGTGCCGTCGCTCGTTTTGAACACCACCACGCCGCGCACCGAACTCTGGTGCCCCTCGAGCTTGAGTATTTCGCGGCCCACTTTCGGATCCCATACGCGCACCGTTCCGTCAAGAGAGCAGCTCGCGAGCCGTGGCTCGCTTTCGCGCGTCTCAAACCCAGCGACACCACACACACCCCCGCCGTGGCCCTCGAGCACGCATGTGAGCTTGAAAGGTGGTGTCGCCCGAGCCGTCTGTTCCGCGTCGCGTGCCAATCGCGAAAGGGCCATCATCGTGGCCCCGTGCCCAGCAGCTTCCAGCGTACGCTGCCAGAGCTCTTCGGCGAGCACGGCGCACCCAAAAACTCGCACGCGGTTTTGCGAGAGGAACAAAGCCTGGTGCAAAAGTGAAGCCTCCCCCCCTGGAACCTTGGTCGAGTCGACGACGAGGTCGGCCATCTGGCCCGCCTCGACTCGCAACGTCACGAAACGCAGCGAGCACAACAGCGCCAATGCGACATGTTGGAGTTTCGCCGCGACAAGATGTGTGACAGCCCATCGCAAAGCATAATCAACCGGAGCCAAGAGCTCGTGATCATCGTCACCAATACCCGTCAAACTTGCACGAATAACCGCCGCTGCGTGCGCGTCGCTCTCGTTGTTTAGGTTCCTCGGTCCATCGAGTTCACGAACGAGCGTGGCCAAGCACGCAGCCGCGGCACGGCGGTGAGAAGTCACATAGTCGATGAAGTACGGATCCACGTCACTGCGGTTTTCGAACGGAAACTCACCCATTAACCAGCCAGCGAGGGACTCGTTTAAGACGCGGATGCACGCGTCGTTGCGCGCTGGAAAGAGCTGCGACAGCATCCAAACGATGTCCTCGCACCTGGAGACGCCACTCAAACCCGGGATGTCTTTTATGCGCAGTGGTTCAGAAGCGGCGAGGATGGCTCCGAGGACTTTTCGGCAGTCGATGGAAAACCCACCGGGGAAGACGCGAGTGAATTCGGCGAGGTACGTGCCGGCGAGACCATCGGGGATTTCCTCGATATCAGCGTGTGGCTCGTCTTCGAGCCGTTTTCGGAGCCAGTAGAGATACAAGAAGAGACCCTCCGCCTTGGCGGCAGCAGTGGTGATGGTGGCTTCGAGGCGTTCGGGATCGACAACCGGAGCGAGGATAGCTCGGAGAAACCGGCGGACGTCGACGTCGCATTCCTTGGCGTTCTCCTCGGAGTCAAGGAATTTAGGTCGAAGCGTGGCCAATTTGGTTTGCACGGTGAGCTCTGGCCGAGACGTGACGAGCACCGCGACCCAGGGCGGGAGCTTGGGGAATTCACGCGCGATGAGATCGAGGAGGTGGTTCTTGGTCGCGTGCTCGGCCTCGTCGAGCGCGTCAATCACGATGAGCAGGCGACCGCCCGCGGGACGTTCGATGCTGGCGAGCGGCTCGAGGGTCAGGCAGTCGACCAGCTGCACGATATCGTTCAGGTCGCAACTTCCGGCCCGGAGCACCTCCTCCACGTTTTTGCGGTACTCTGGAAGCACTTGTGCGATTTGGTACGCGAGCGACTTGATCATGCGGCACGGGTCTCGCTTGCCGGCATTGTTGTATCGGATCAGGTGCACAGCGATAAGAACGTCTTCTCCAAGCAGCGAATACAGTTGGGCGACGATGGCCGTCTTGCCGAAGCCCGGTCCGGCGAGCAACACGCAGCATCGAGGGCCGTTGGGGTTTCGAACCCAGGAAATGAGGAAATCGAGAATCCAGTCGCGCGTACCAGGGACGAATTGCTTGATGTGCCACTCGAGTTCGCCTTTGAACGAGAGTGGGCGCAGCTGCGACTCGAGCGACGGAGGTTCGTTCTCCTTCACCACTGGGACTCTCTCGGGGTAATAGTCGCCTCGGAACACTTCGAAGTGCGCGTCCGGCGGTACCGGGTTCGCGCGCGTGCCGCAGATGTCTTCCGATGCTTTGATAGTGACGCAATTCGCCCTGACAGCGATCGAGGAGGCCGCTCGGGTGCGCGATCCTGTGCCGTAGGGTGTCATGCTATCGCGGTTCGCAAAACCCCCGCAGCAGACCTGGCCCGATTTTCCGTCGATGACGATCGCGTTGTGGCAGGCGCAGAGGGTTTGCAACACCCGCTTTTCAACGTCGCTGTTGGTGCAGTTCTGGATGAGAATCCAGCCATCGCGGCGGTCGAGGTCCTTGGGGAAGAATCCATACTTGGAGTGAACGCTCGACTCGGTTTCGGCAAACGAGAGGTCCGGATCAGGAGCGAGGAGTTCGGTCGAGTTGCCGACGATGAACAAAAAGCCGTGCGCGGGCTGGTTCTCGCCGAGGCCCTCGGTCGCGATCATGCGCGCGGCATCGAGGGTCGCCGCGACGACCTTGTGTTCGAGCCTGACACGATATTCTTTGTTATCCTCCAAAAGACGAAGAGGTCCGTTGTACGTCCGTTAGTATGGGTGGGGTTTTTAAATCGCGGCGGCGCGATGAATTTCGTGCTGCACTGTACGAGACGGGGGATCCGACCGCGCGAAAGAAAGCGAAGATTGCATTTCTCGTAGCGCAACAATCTAAGATTGTTGCGTATACACTTCACCGAAAACAACAGGGTCGTCGTCGTCGTCGCGTGCACGAAAGGGCTCGGTGTCCAGAAAGTTCTCAAGATACCGTGATACGCTAGGTTTCTAAAGTAAATAGAATGAATCTGCAATTAAGAACCAGGCCTAATTAAGAACCGGCCTATTTCCCCGTCGTTATCGTCGTCGGGCTCGGCGTCGGGCCGGAGCGTGCCGGTGTCGACGAACTGGACCGAGGGCGTCAGGTTCGACCTCGATGACGTCCTGCAGGGCGCGGGCCGCTTTGTCTGCCACCCTCGAGCTCGGCTACACGCCCAAGTAGCGGCCGGGGATGGAGGTGATCTCGCGGCAAAACCGTGATCTTTGTGACGTCGTTGCCTTTGGATTTTAGTCTGGCGACCGCCTCGGGCGCGAGGTCGAGGAGTAGACTGGCTCCTCGCCGAGCTTCATTTTTCGACTTTCTCTCCGTCTGCTCGATGCGCGTGATTTCGGAGACCGAAGAGGCGAGTCTGGCGGCGCGTTCGAGCTGGGCAATGCGGTCGCCTTGCCGAGGGCGTCGACCTCGCTTCGGCGTCCTTCGCCGCCGACGTTTCTCCTGATCTTGCTGCACGTCAGGTCATATCTTCATCTGCACGTCGTCGGTCATCTCGAGGCCGAGGCGCCCGACCGGCTCGAGAATATCTTCGGTGCGGCGGCGGGCGAAGCTGGACACGTGCTCGAAGAGCGCGTCTTCCTCGAGAAGACCTTCCGGCTTGATGAGCTGGAAGCGCTCTTGAGACGCGACGTGTGCTCATACATGATTCAAACTTATTACGACGTCCACCGTCTGTCCGGTTGGTATGAAACCAAGATCGCCCTGGGCGCTGCGGCCAGTGTGACGGTAGCACGGGGGACCTCGCGGTGATATGGTCCTCTCGCCTCGCGAGAAGTCAGTCAATTTTTGAGTCTACAATAAAATTCGCGGGGCTGCTTTTCCCCAAGACGCGTCGTTTGCGCACACAAAAAAGAAAGCACCTCCCTCTGTTGGTCACACCCCCCGTATTTCGTTCCGGCGGCGCGCTTCGGTGGTGTTCTTAATTGTTGCAGATTCATTCTAAACAACAAACGGGAATACGTCAGCACACCACTTGAGAGACGAGGGGCTTGTCTTCGGCGGAAGTGGAGACCGGAGGCGTCGGGATCCGCCGGCCCGAAGAAGAAGAATTGAAATGGCGCAGGACGAGAATAAATGTGAAGGAAACGACGGCGGCGAAAATTGCGACGTTAATGAGCGGGGAGGGTAGCCCCCGCGCTGGTTCGTCGTCGTCGTCGTCGTCGTCCAAGGCCCAAACCCTCACGCTCTTCACCCGCATCGCCGCTCTTCCGTCGTCCCACGACGGGTACCATTCGTCTCTCGCGCGGTAAAAAGACGTTTGTGGGAACGGATCGCTCGTTCGCCACGGTTTGTCGGGCGCGTCGGGCCAGTATCCCGTCTCCTGGACCGAGCCCACGGGTCCGAGCGAGGTACCACCCACGGCAACGTTCATTATCAAATAAAACGGCTTGTCGAATGGCTGAATATAATCGTCCGAGGTCAAATCGGCGAGATTCGCGCGCAAAATTACGTTCGACGTCGAATCTAGATACGTAAAAATTTCGGAAGGGGTCCAGTGGAGCCCAAAGATGTGATAGCCGTTGGTACTAAGTTTTGATGAATTCGTAGTTTTGGCATAACCGTTCCGTTCGACGTCGGGACCCCAGTGCAACGTCGAAGAAAAAACGTCGTTTCCGAGGTCCACGCCGTCTACCGTGTAATTGACGTTGCCGCGGGCTTCCATGACGTCGATCTCGCCGCCGGCGGGCCAAGGTTTTGAGGAATCGACAGGCATCAACCAAAGCGCCGGCCATTCCCATTTTCCCGACGGAATTCTCGCTTCAAATTCGACGCGACCATACAAAAACGAAAACGTATCTTTCGTCGTCAGCTTGGCAGAAAACACCGGCGGCAAGACGTTGTCTTCGGTTGCCTGCCGAAATTCACCGAATTCCATCGTGCCGCTCGTCATCTCCGACGCCCATGGTTCGGGGGTCAGAGTCGGCGTGATGACGAGCCCCGACCCATCATCATCGATGTACGCGTTTTCGGGCCGGTCCACGTACGCCTGGAACTCGCGGTTCCCGTCGCCGCTCGACGATACCTCGGCCCGCCACACTGCTGCGGAAAGATGATCAAAGGTGTCTTCGAATATCAGACGCATCGTGGTCTGCCAGCAAACGGATCAAGAACATATCCAGCACATTCGAAGACTTTAACCGTCCGTAAGGCTTTTTTCTCATCTATTAGGGTTTGGGTTTGGGAATACTGCGAATAATGACGTCATCCATCCATCCATCCATCCAGTCGCGTCGGTCGTCTTAGCGCTGCGAGCTGGGGCCGAGGACCTACCTCGAACTGCCGAGTGTGTGGATTGGTGGTGGTGCTACTCGACTAACTACCAGGCCTTGGACATCGTCGATCGAGGCCTACCCCAGGAGTTCTTGGCGGTCCGAGTCAAAAAAACGCTCGGTCGATATATCAAGACCTCGATCCGCGACATCATCATCTTTGGCGAGCTCGACACTCAGATCAAGGATGTCATGCTCCTCGAGACCATCAACGCCTGGACCGAGGGCTGCCCGCACACCTTGGAGAATGGTGAGGCGATACGTGGAAGGACGGCGGCGAGCTGCTTTTTTTGCAAGGCGAACGAACCAGACGGACGAGCAGCAGCTCGAGTAAGACGGTCTACCCCGGCTCGAAACGTCACGCGAACCGCTGCTGCTGCGAAAGCCAATTTTTATAGGCGCCAACTACCACGGCAGCATCTTCCCCTCGAGCGAGCGAGCAACATATCGAGCATTTATCTCCGGCGTCGAGGTCGTTTGCTGTAGGGATGGCGTGCTTGGTGATTTCGATCCGTGCCCCCCGGCGTAGCATCATCCGGGTCGACGAAAACGCCGGTGAAGCTCCGGCGCAAGGATGAGCAGAGCGATGGAGTGTTGGGCGAGCTCTCGCCCTCACTCTCGCTCTCGCTCTCACGCTCTCGCTCTCGCTCTCGCCCTCACTCTCGCTCTCACTCTCGCTCTCACGCTCTCGCCCTCACTCTCGCTCTCACTCTCGCTCTCGCTCTCACGCTCTCGCTCTCACTCTCGCCCTCACTCTCACTCTCGCGGCGGCGCTCGAGACTGCTCGCCGTTCACTTGCAGATTGGACGACCGACGCGAGGGCTCAGCACAAAGCTGGGCTCGACTTGCGCCAAATCGAGGAGGCTCTGGTCAAGTCGGCCCTCGAGGTCACGCCCGTCTGATCGTCGAATATCAGATCTCCACACCGAATGGGCGCGTGGCATCGCGAAAAATCACGAGCTTTCCTCTCACCTTGCTTGGCTCTCGTAGATCGAACATGATGTCGGGGTGGATCGAGGGCTACATAAAGAGCTTCGGCCCAAGTTCTAAACTTGGACGACGAACGCAAATATCGGCAAGGCTGGCAGCATTGGAAGCGTGGCCTTCCTTACCGACACGCTGGAGCTGACTTTTTTGACCTTAAAAATCTGAGAAGCTCCCGTACGAGCCCGAGGTGCCGTCGGAGCAGCGACGGTGGTTGTCGGAAATTGGTACATCGACCGATCTACGTCGTTCTCTCGAGGCGACCGGCGCGACCTGCAGCTCGGACGCGACAGCAGATGCCGACGTCCCACAAAAAAAAATTTGATCATCCGCCAACGCGCGGATGTGCTGACGGGTAGTGCGAATAGCTCTACTACTGGAATCGGGGCGATGCAGTCAACACCCTGTTTGGACTTACGGGGAACGTCGTTTTCTTACGACTGGATTTGCATTATGTCTACGAGGAGGATTACGCTGCCGCCGCGAACCTCGCCCTCGAAAAACGGATCCAAGGCGGCCAACTCCTAGCTTTGTTGTCCTGGACGACGACCTTAAACCTCTCGTCGACGATCCCGAGCGCCCGCGAGCTGAGCCCATATGGACGAAGAAGACGACGATTTGCGACGTCCCGACCCAACGGCCCCAATACGAGCTGTGGACGGACTAGCCGAGGTCGCGTCTCGGACTCACCTCCCCAAAGTCGTCGGCACCCTCCGCCCAGCCTACGCACTGTTGAGGCCGCAACGCGTCGCGTATATCATCATATAATGCCCAGAACGCCGCCTTCTCCGATGCACAATAAAGGACGGACGATTAGCAGTGCTGAAATTGGAGATATGCAGTCCGGACCGGACCACCGCAGAGTGTCTCCCTTGTGCGTGCGACATTGGAGCCGCTGCTGCGGCGGCACGGACGCGGTGCGCTGGCTCCTCGAGACAGAGCTGCCGGAGCTCGTAAGGCAGCGTGCCCCACCCAGGAGGCCGGCCGCCCCTGGTCGCGGCCCTCGCGCGACGACTCGACTCGACTCGACTCGACTCGACTCGTCGTGCGGCTCGTCCTGGCGCTGCCGGAGTCGGCGCGGGACTGGTGGATGCCAGCGCTGGGCGACGAGCTGCGGCGGCGCCTCGGACAGACAACGAGGCCCCCGTGTTAACGGCCTGGGCGTGCTCTTCCAGCCGGACCAGGCCGACTCACCACACAACGTGTTGTTGCGGTCGGCGACCGGATCTCAACCGCACTTCTCTGCTACCTACTTTTGAGTGGCGGCGACCGCCTGAGGCAGCAATTGACTCGGTGCGGTCATAATTTGACACCACCAATGTGGCCAGTAAGGGCTAACGTTTCCGGGTCAGCGTAGAAGTGGTGGTGGTCGATGGTGGCTTTCCGGCCTCCGCCACGTATTCCGTGCGGCCGAGACGAGCTGGCTCGATGGCGGCCAGCCCGACGTCCCCGCCGATATATCGTTGAGATATACGGCTCGGTTGTTTTATTTTATTTGGGGGATGTTTTGTTTTATTGGCCTCGGTGTCGGTTACACTCTCCTGACGCTTCACGACACAAGTATCGGCCGAAGACGCTGTCGAGCTGTTGACACGAAACGACGCGCATGTTGGAGACCAAGATCCCGGCGTTGTAATCGAATCCGCCCTCTACACCCCAATTCGTGACGAGGTGAGGTAACGAGCACGAAGCCGGAGGAAGGGAGGAGCTTCCGTACGACGGGTGAAGATATCGCGAAGGTTGTCAAGGCGGGGATTGTGTTGGAGATCAATGATGTGGTTGCGATGATATTCGGCGGTGCTGTAAAAGCGAATATCAATATGGCGGGTGCGCCGCGTGAGACATTGGAGACGGACTTGGGTGACGGTAGTGCTATTATCGACATACATTGGTACCGTGTGACGAGGGAGATCAAAGTCATCAAAAAGTTGGAGAAGCCAAGAGAGCTCAGCAGTAGCGGCGTAAAGAGCGAGCAATTCAGCTTCAAAAGAGGAGCGGGCGAGGAGGTACTGCGAGCGTGAGCAGTAGGCTATCATAGAGCCAGCAAGGAGAAAACAAAAGCCAGTAGTAGAGTGGCGGTCATCAGGGTCGTCGGCCCAGCTGGAGTCGGAATAACCACAGAGACGAAGGGTCGAAGCGCGACCAAGAACAAGGGCAAGATCTTGAGTACCATGGAGATAACGGAGGGTATGAGATAAGGCGCGCCAGTGGGGTTTACCAGGATTGTCAGTAAAAGGCGCACACGGATTGACGGTCCAAGTGATATCAGGGCGAGGCATAACAGGAAGAAACAAGACACGACGGAGAATACGACGAAAAGGGATGCGTGCCATGAAGACGTGAGCAGGGGAGCCAGGTGCAGGAGAAGCAGCCGCAGAAAGAGGAAGAACCACTGGGAGCGGGAGTAAATTCTGGTTTACTGTTGATGAAGCGATGTTCGGTGAGGATTTCACGGATAGCATGGGATTGGTAGATAGCGAGCTTGCGACGTGCGCGAGCACGCGTAAGGCGGAGACCAACGGAAGTGGGAAGGCTTTGAAAAACGCAAAAAGGGAAGCTTGGTAATGGCCAATGCAAGAACGGGGGTGCGCCACAAGAAGATCATCAACGACGAGAACAAGGCGCTGAACGACAGTAGACTTAAGCATGAGTGTGTAGCTGCAAGTGTCACCAGATCCGCGGACGAAGCCACAGTCATTGACGAGAAAGCGTGCAAAATAAAGCCACCAAGAGCGACGGAGCGTGTAAATGATTTTGAAACCATCGGTGGGTTGGCGAGGAGCATAACCTTCGGGTGGCCAGACATAGATGTCTTCGTCAATGGGAGCTTGGATAAAAGCGGAGTTGACATCCAACTTATGCAAATCCCAGTCATGAACAGCGACAAAGGCTAGAAAGAAACGGATCGTGACGATGTTAGCAACCGGCGAGTAGGTGTCATGATAATCAATGCCGTGAACCTGGGTGTAACCGCGGACAACGAGGCGAGCCTTGTACGATTTGAAGCGGCCAGAGTCATACTTCTTGCGAAGGATCCACTTGAGGGTACAAATGTTGCCAGAAAACGTCGAAGGAAGGCGAACAACATCCCAGCAACCAAGCTGACCAAGGGAGCGATACTCTTTGGCGATGGCTTGCAACCAGCCAGGACGCTCAGGATTGGTCTGAGCTAAAGCTTCAAGTAAATGGGTGGAAGTAACGGTAGTTTCGTCAATGTATGAATACTGAGAGGTTTCTTCGGAAGCAGAGTAATAAACATGTGCATGGGGATCAACAAGGGTGTTAGCTAAACAAAGGGGAAGGAAGACATAATGAACTAACAAACGAAAGCTAACATAAGAGACATACAAAGAGTTACAGGAGGAAACAGAAGCGACAGAGGAAACAGAATCGACATTGTGACAGGATGAAACAGAATCGACATTGCGTTGTTGACAAACGCCAGTATGAAAGTTTGTTGGTTGTTGTAATGCGCTTTGGTCGACTTTGCGCGGTCGGCTCCGTTTGGCTCGACTTTGTTTTGCACTTTCCTCAGGAGGTTTTGGGCTCTTTGGTTTTGTCGGCTCTGGTTTGCTCGACTTTGTTTTGCACTTTCTGTTGTTTTCTCTCTTTCGCACTTTCTGTTGTTTTCTCTCTTTGGTGCGTCGGAGTTTATGAGCTCGTAGAATGGTCGGTTCACGTGATGGGGTGATCAGTCCCAGTGAAACCGGCGCATTCTCATCAAACACATGGGGCAAGGGGGCAACAGCGGACAAGGGGGCAACAGCGGAAGAACAGGTGACAATCGGGCAACAGCAAGAACAGGTGACAATGGGGCAACAATAGACGAGAGCTTGGAAGCGTGATTCGAGAAAGTCAGAACAACGTTGAAGTTCCTTCGGTGGTTGACATTGCAAAAAAAAATCGGGTAATTGAAACTGTCAGCAAAATCGAGGTCTGAAGAACAATAGCGACAAGAGTGCCTGGGATGACGTGCGTTAGACGATTGTGGCCACTGAGAATCGCAGCGGGGCAAAGATAGCGGAAACACAGGCTGGTATATATGATGGCAGTGTACCAGACGTCTGATGAGAACGGTGCCTTTGGGCAGATAGGGTGCATCGTGCATGGTGACCAGGTTATGACGATGGTCGGAGTCGACAGAAGCAAAAACAGGCGTAAACAGGGTTGATGCGAACGTTGGGTGTTTGGTTGTTGTGGCACGAGCAAGTTACCATGGGCACGACCGCGTCCTGTACGCGAAAATTGAAGACTTCGGACGCGCCAGCGGTGTAAGGAACGAACACGGGTAGACCAGGCTGCTGTATGCCAGCCTGCTGGGGCAGATAAGAAAGTGGCCCGTTTTCGCATTCGCAAGAACGAAGTTGCCATATGGGCCAACGTTGGAGGAGCAAGCGGCGAGCTTGGCTCGTCATGCTCGAATAGACTGCGGTAGAAGTTGGCGACAGTGGCAAAACAGTTGTGGCACGTAAGAACGTTGCAGATAGCGTCGCAGTGGCACGTAAGAACATTGCAGATAGCGTCGCGGGTGCTGAGCACGGAATTCACTGCGAGAGCAATAACGGATTTTAAAGGTCAGAAAAACGGCGAAAAGGCGAGAGTTTTTGCGCGAAGGAGAACCACAAATCACACAGCAAAGAAGCGTCTGTCCAGGATCCCGAAGATGAGCGATCCAACCACATAGGAAGCACGAAAACTGCGCACGCAAAAAATTGACAGGCACAGCTTAGTTGTGGCAGGTGAAATGCGCGATGGAACGTGATGCGCTGGTTTTACCAAAACCGACAAGCACAACGAGGAGTGGATCAACGAATAGGTGAAAATGCAGAACGGGGAGTGGATCAACGAATAGGTGAAAATGCACAACGGGGAGTGGATCAACGAATAGCTGAAAATGCACAACGGGGAGTCAGGCAACGACAAGGGGGAAATACAGAACGAGGAGAGGAGCAACGACGAGGTGAAAATACAGAACGAGGAGGGGAGCAACGAATAGCGGAAAGTACAGAACGGAGGGCGCCTGTGCAATGGGAGCTAAAAACAAAAACGAGGGGCTTCCACAAAAACACTTTTCCTTCACAAAAACGAGGGGCTTCCATGGGATGGGGTTGTTGATGTGCTTGCGGCAGAAAATCGGCGGTACACACGCTACCTTGGAATTATCTTGATTGGCAGAAAGGTGCAAAGATGATAAGGTAGAGTATCGGTAGGTGGATGTGAGACGTTGGGTGCGGCCGTTTAAGGCGGTGAAGGGGGTGTAATAGGTGGTGGTATTAAGAAAAGCGGCGGTGTGGAACTAGAATCAGTCAAGGTTGGAGTAGGCATAGGAGCAGAAAAGGTAGTGTTGCTGGTGGTTTTGGTGAATTGGTGTTGTAACAGTAGTTGGGTGTTGTTGGGTGTTGTTGGAGTCATTGGAAGTGTTGCGCTGTTGAGAAGAACGGCGATGGTGGGTAGGGCGTTGTCGTGGAATAGCTAGGAACTTTGAAACGTGCGGCAGTCCCCCTTAAAGTGATGATCCTTGCAGCAGCCGCCAAAATGACATTGGGTAGTGCGTCGGAATCGAGCAGAGCCAGGTTGTTGGGAAAGGGGAGCGTCTAGGGTAGGTCAGTTGGAAAAGAGTCGGAAGTCGTGGCTGACGACGCGGCGGATAGCGCGGCGGAAGTGGTTGTGCATGCCATCTAAATTGATTGTTGTTGAACTTCTCAAGGGTACAAACAACCACAGTCGTCGTCGGTACGAAACGCGAGACGATAAAACAAAGCCAGTAAGGCTTGAAGCACGATGCACGTAGAGTCAAATGCGAGGACCCACTCGAGGGTATGTCGGATCAGGTACAATGCCGAGCGACTTGTATACTCCGGTGATTGGTACAATGCCGAGCAACTCGTATACTCCGATGATGATGAACTTGTTGAGGAAGTTCGCTACGCGATCCCCATGGCCCATGTAGACATCATCGGTAATGCGCTTGTAAAGTCGCGTCAAGTTCATGTCGCGGTTTTCATGGATATCAACGTTGTTGCTTGACGACGCGAAATTCGCCTTCAGAGCAGCGAGATGCTTCTGCAGAGCAGCGAGATGCTGAGATGCTTGTCCAAGTAGGATCGTTGGTCGAGATAATGTGATCGCCGGTGGAGATGATCATGTTCTCAGGACGACGTGCCATTGGTGGTGGGAAAAAAAAAAAAAATGTCGCTCACCGCTGAGGGCATCAAGAAGTTTTGTGCGAAAGCTCGAATTTAATTTCGATCGAGGACATGATAAACGATAACGAACCGAACACGTAGCAATGAACTGAAGCCGAGGAGGTGTCGCCACGAAGTCAAGCAGAGGCTCAACCGTGGAGAAAGAACACCTGTTGCCATGTGAGAACTGAAATGGGGATGTGAGAACGAACTATAATGGGGAAAAAAGGTGGTGCAGGGGTAAGTGTCATAGCTTCCTCCCACTATATACGACGTTAAAAAAAAAAAAGAATTGATTTTGTTCCCAAATAAATACATAAATAATTCTTGGAAAAGTGCAATGTATCCGAAAATTTGGAAATGTGAAAAGAATTCGGGGTTGAATACACAATTCTTGGAAAAAAGCGAATCCGTCGCTCGCTAGGGACCGTTGGGAGGTTTCGCGCTTGTCCCACCTGCTGCTGGGTGCTCGCGAAAAAAAAAGTACAAGATGCTCAAGGGGTCGCTGTTGCTGTTGAGCTTGGCGGCGGTGGTGACGATAGGGAAGGCCGAGGAAGACCTCCAGAGCCAGATTGACGCCCTCGCCGAGCGGCTCGCGTACGTCGAAGACAACAAATTGGATGTCGTCGACGCGGATGCGTTTTGGCTGCTTTTCGGGACGTGCCTGGTGTTTTTCATGCAGGCGGGGTTCGCGATGCTCGAGGTCGGGAGCGTGCAGGTCAAGAACACGAAGAACATCCTGATCAAGAACATCTTCGACGCCACGATTGCGGCGCTGTTCTGGTGGTGGACCGGGTACGCGCTCGCGTTTGGCGCCGACACTTTCAAGGATACGGGGGGGAACGGTTTGTACGGTGGGTCGGGGTTCTTTTACGAGGGGAAGGGGTCGGGCGACGACGCGTCGCCGCTCGTGAATACGCCCGACGCCAAAACGTACGGCAAAGCGTTCTTCATGTTCCAGTGGGCGTTCGCCGGCGCGGCCGCCACGATCGTCTCCGGAGCGGTTGCCGAACGCGCCACCTTCACCGCGTACCTCACGTACTCGTGCTGCTTGGTCGGGTACATTTATCCGGCGGTGGTTCATATGGGCTGGTCGGGGGACGGCCGTTTCTCTCCGTGGCGAGAAAATCGCCTCTTCGGCGGCTGCGGGATGATCGACTTCGCCGGGTCCGGGGTCGTGCACATGACGGGCGGCATCGCGGCGATCGTGTCATGTTGCTTCGTTGGCCCGCGCCAGGGCCGTTTCGGTCCGAATTCCCGCCACATCGAACAACAATCGGTCATTTTCCAATCTCTGGGAACTCTGATTTTGTGGGTTGGATGGTACGGGTTTAACGGCGCTTCCACCCTCGCCATCCAGGGCTACGGCGGCGTCGCGTCCCACGTCTTCATGACCACAACAATCTCCGCGGCGACGGCGTGTCTGACGACCGTTTTTATCGGATACGGCCTGACGCACGTCATCGATCCCGGCTACGCGAACAACGGCATCCTCGGGGGCCTCGTCGCCATCACCGCCGGCTGTGCGACCTCTAACAACTGGGGGGCCTTCTTCACGGGCCTCGTCGCCGGCCCCGTCTACGTCGTCGCCTCGATGACCCTCAAAAAGTTGGAAATAGACGACGTCGTCGACGCGTTCCCCGTGCACGGCGCGTGCGGTATCTGGGGCGTCCTCGCCGCCGGCCTCTTCGCGTCGGAATTCTATTACGCAAACGCCTACTATTCGGATCGCAAGGACGACTGCGCCGGCGTGTTTTACGGCGGCGACGGCGGCTCTTTGGGCTCGGCGATTTGCTTCGTGCTCACGAACATCGCCTGGACGGGCGCGAACATGACCATCCTGATGACCATCCTCTCCAAGACCGTCGGCGTCCGCGTCACCGAGCACGTCGAGACGATCGGAATGGACGACTCCAAGCACGGCGGTCACGTGGACGTTCCGCTCCCTAAGGGTGCCAAGTTTGAGGACGGCTCCCAGACCACGGTCCCCGACAAGCAGGTCGAGGAGATGGCTTAAGAACAAAAAAAGATCGTTGGTGTACATACATAAACCTCCTCCTCCTTCGGTGTTGTTGGCTTCATCATCATCATCATCGCGCAGGAGGAGCGGAAATCAACTCCGCTCAAGTCGTCGTCGTCGTCGTCGTCGTCACGCCATCCTTCCTATATCAACAGGCGGCGACTATTGTTTTCTTCATCGGGTTGGTGAGCCTCCTCACGCCCCCCTAGGAAGGATGAGAAAACCACCCCTCCCCCCCCACTTCTCTCCTGGATCGAGAGAGAGAGTGTGTGTGTTTCTTTCTTTCTTTCTTTTAAGACCGCCACTCGTCCTCCCGGTGCGTTTCATGCTTCTAATATGATGATGATTATTTAAAGACAAAAAAAAAAACGGGCCATTGGCAGCAGCAGCCGCTGCTATCCGCGGAGCCAGAGGCTTAAAAATAAATCCCCGCCGCGTCCAAACGGAGGTCGACCTGACCCTCTTTGACAACAAACCCATGGACAGAGGGCTGCTCACTCCTAAGACACGGTAGCATCGACGACGACGACGACAGGTGCTGCTTCGATCGAGACCTGGAGGGGAAAGAAGAAGTGGAGAGCCCAGCGCGATGCGGGCCCGCAGACGACGTTGTCGACCTCGACAATCTCGACGTTCCGTTCTGAAACCCTACTCGGGTTCCTCTTCTCTCACCACACAAGAGTACTGTGGTTTGGAGGATCGGCCGTGTCGATAGGAGCACGCACGCGGATAAGCGGGAGCACGTGGCGAAGGAGCTACGCTCGGGCTCGAAGACATCGTCGGCAACAAAACACTTGTTCGATCAATCAATCAATCCTTTGTCGATGCGAGACAACTAGGTTTTACCGGCGGATTCAAGGCTGAGCTGCCTTGAGAGGCAACTAAGAGAGCAAGCGACGATCGTCCCTTCGCCGCTACAAACACGGTTGTTTGTTTGTTTGTTTGCTTGCTTGGGAAAATAAAATCACTGCTCAAAAGCGCCCATCGCTTCGCTTTTTTTTTGCTACTGAAGTTGTCAATCTTCTCAACGGACCTGCCTCCCAAGTTGCTTTCTCTCCGAACGCCATTGTGCTGAGCGCCCCACCATATCATCATCATCGTAGGTGTTTGTCTTTAAAAAATGTCGACTGCTAAGAGGGGGGTGTGTGTGTGGGGAGCATGAAGGATGTGGGTGGGTTTGTGGGGTAGGAGGGATGTGCCTGACGGGCGGTGTTTGTCTTTAAAAAATGTCGACTGCTAAGAGGGGGGTGTGTGTGGGGAGCATGAAGGATGTGGGGGGGTAGGAGGGATGTGCCTGACGGGCGGTGTTTGTCTTTAAAAAATGTCGACTGGTAAGAGGGGGGTGTGTGTGGGGAGCACGAAGGATGTGGGGGGGTAGGAGGGATGTACCTGACGGGCGGTGTTTGTCTCTAAAAAATGTCGACTGCTAAGAGGGGGGTGTGTGTGGGGAGCATGAAGGATGTGGGGGGGTAGGAGGGATGTACCTGTTTGAATGAACCTAGCAGGGATAGGATTTGGGCGAAAAAAAAAATGGTGGGAGCGGCAGCCATCGTGGCGGCAGCAGCAGTTTTTTCGGCGGCGCGTGGCTGCGAGTTGGGTATCGCCATCAACAGTGGCGACAAGAATGAGTACATCGAACGCGTCGAGGTCGCCCTCGATACATGGGCCAAAGGATCGGACGTGATCGTATACAGCTCGGCGCTCGCGACGAGCGTCCGCGGCGTCCGCGTGGAGCCGTGCTGCGGTGGCCAGGACTTGTCCCGCGACATCGCGAGCGCGCAATTGATGAGAGAACACACGTGGTCAAAAATGGTTGAGGATTTCCCCGACAAGAGATGGTACGTTAGCACGGAAGACGATACGTGGTGGGACCTCGACGCGCTCTGCGACCTCCTCGTGGCCATCGAGAAAGAAGCTACGGGACCCATAATCGTTGGTGGCGGCAGACTCTCGCATTTGATCTTTGGTCCCTACATAGTTTTAAACCGAGAGATGTTAGAGCTCTTCGCGAACCGGTCGTTGCTCGACGAGTGCCGGTCCGAGTTCGAGACTGCTCCGCGCATCGCCGTCAGGACCGTGTATCGCGGCGCGCCCTACAACCTCGACCATTTCATATCCTATTGCGCCTTTCATTTTTTTCCTAGACTTACGAACGTGACTCAAAGGGTCCAAAACCCGTTTCCCGTCCAACCCGGGACCTCGCCCTATCCCGACGCCAACGTCACCCAGTGGCCAGACTTTATCCACAACGGCAAAGACTGGCATCTCTCCCTCAGAGCACCCGAGTTAACGGCGGCTTTCCCGCCCGACTTCCAGCCCGTCGTCGTCCACCACGTCACCAAGGAAGACATGGCCTTCCTCGAGGCTCGCTCCAAGAAGAAGAAGACGACGACGACGAAGAAGAACTTTGAGATGGCGCTTAAGAATGCCACCGCCAGCCGGCGATACAATGGCGATTGCTGCTTGGACTTTCCGCGCAGACACCTCGTGCACTCCTGTTGTCCTCGTTAAATTTATTTCTTCCTTTCTTTCGTCTAGGCTCTCGCTCGTTGTCTAGCGAGCCGGATTTTTTCGTTCTACTGTGGGGGCGATGATGATGATGATGGCGAGGAGTAAGAGCCATATGTTATCTTCGGTATCCGAGAGGTTGGTCGATTTTGGAACCAAGGTCGCGGTTTCTGAGCGAGCTTAGAGACACATACTTCTATCTGGAGGTTTCATCCTCACACATCACGGCGTCTATCACCATATTGTGTGTGATGATGACCGGGCGTTGTAGGGTAGCACTATCAGTGCCATCGCGGCGGATCCGAAGGGGAAAAAAAAGCGCGGAGATGATGATGATGATGATGGGAGAGCAGCTCGACGTCCTGGGCCGCATCATCATTAACTGATATCACAGAAATCGACGGCAGCACCGACGTTCACGCTTGCTCTCCCTAATGTGGGCGAGACTTACTTCGCGCCCGCGATTGGGTGTGTCCTCGCGTGCGCTGACCAAGCCTCTATCAATGAGCTGATTATTATATCGAGCCGTCAAGGAGTGGTTCAGAAGATGAGTTAGGACTGCGACTCCGTATTGCGTCAATGTTGGCCTTGCCGGCGACCGCAAGATTGCGCAGAGGAGACATGGCAGAGGAAGGAAGGACGAGTGTTTGGCTGCAACGCGCGCGATAGACAAGTTTTCGGTGCTCTACGATGTTCGAACGTAATCCAAAAAAAAAGCAAGACCGTGCTGGTTGCATCCACGCTTTCGAGACACAAGCAAGCAACGAGGCAATTACTACGCCGGGATCTTCTTGATCTCCAAGACGCAGATCGACATCGTCTTCGGTCGCGGCGCCGATACTAAGAACCGAGCGGGACATCTCAACGATATATCAAGGTCTGATATGCCTAGGCCGTCGAAAATGAGCGGCATATCTCCGCCAAGGCTCGCGATGCCGCGCACCCCTCGTCTTAACGCGACGAATAACCTCAACGCCGCAACTTCGCCCTCGAGCAGCTGCCCTGTTTGTGGTAAAAACTCGAGCCTGAGTCCTACACACGCAGGACGCGACTAACGCCGAGAACGTGGACTTTTGACGACGTTTACGACGACATTATTAAGTCGGAGCGAGGTTTTGACCACGGGCGGCAACTGCCAATCCTGGGCTGCGATACGTACTCGAGTCTCGCGGGCGACGAGGACACGACAGACTACCACTGTTCTCGCGCTCTGCTGCTGACGGCTAACACAGTTGTGATTATTACTGTTCTCTAGGTATATTATTGGGCACCAGTCAGTCCCGGTATCAGCAGAGCCCCAGGAGAGTCCCGTCGCTCCCCGACGTTCCTAGCGACGACCCACCTAGCGCCGTCCGTCCTCAAGTCAATGGACTCGGCTCAAGACACACCCCAAATGCTCTCGTTTCGCCTGATGCAGTTGTTCGTCGAACATCTGATGCCTGAAACAGGCATAACTCAGTGTTTCCTACAGCAAGGCTTCTACACGTGGGAAGAATCCTTGTCTTGCGCGGATCTAATGATCTCGCTGACGCTCTCCTAAGCCCCCCCGTATCGACGAATACGACAAGGATCCCGACCACCACTCAACCGCCGGGAACACACAAGATTTCCAAGGCCGTTACGTCTACCACGAGGGTGTCTACCGCAAATTCGGCAAGCACTTCCTGCTGGAGAACGTCTACGAGCCAAAGCTGCTCCAGGAACTTAGAGATAAAGGCAAGGACCCGACACCGATATCACAAAAGGCAAGTTGGATCACCGATCACCCAACCTCACCTCCAAGGAAAAGACGCCGACTTCATCGTATATCTCCGCGAGACCGCACACCCCCTCTTTCGCCGTTTCCTACATGCCGGTAGCGACTCCGTCAAGCACCCAGCATACGACGAAATCGATGCACTCGGATCTTCCTATCCGATAGGACTCGAATTTGTGCTTCAAGTTCGCCTCGCACTCGATAAGCACGCGGGCCAGAACCACGTCCACCATGCGCACTACGTATATAATGCCTTTCTGGACACGCCGTTCAACCCTGAAATACACGAGCCTGCTCACTAGGTTGACTACATGCGCCACGTCCAGCAGCAACTGCGCCAGATAACAACCGATGCTTCTCTCCAACTTTCCGAATATAAGATTCTCGAGGAAATCCACCAAATGCTTCGTTTTAAGTACCCTCCAAGTTTGCTTGACTCCCGCGCCCCAACACACATCAAGGGCTTCGCACGTCTTGCTAACTGCCTGCGGAGTGTCCCAACGACTCGCTGTTACTCGACGAATACAAGGAAGCCATCAACCACCACCTTCCCAAGCTCATCGCTCGCATCACCGTCATCTCCACGTTTGAGCGCAACTTTTGGGCTCACCTCAAGCCTCACCCAACTCTCAACTTCAAGCCTTTGCGCTTCGTCACTGACTTTGGTCGTCTGCCAACAAAGGACACAAAGACAACCCCCGTTTTCGCTGACGCCGTCATGGTCTCCACCGAAAACGATGATGACACCTCTCCCTCCGAAGATGACACCCCACAGGATCCCGACGAAGACACCGACCCCGTCGCTGTTTTTCTCACGGAGGCCAACCTTGACCACGACGAAGACAATGACCTCATTCACCAACTCCACGCCTACCGCAAAAAGCAAAAATTTCGCGGCACCCCAAGAAGCCCCCTCCTAACAAAAAGCCTCCAAATCCTCGCGCCCCGTCTTACTACGACATCAGTGACAGTCCTAAGCCCAAGGCCACCCCTGTCACCCAACCGAAGAACACGCAACGTCCCCGTGCTACTCCTGTCACCCCTGACAAACGCGAGCACAAGCATCTTCGCAAGATCACCTTCCCCACACAACCTCATCCACCCAAACCATCTACTCCTAACCAACGCTTCAAGGTCCCCCTTCGTGAAGTCCCTCGCAAGCTCCAAACCACGCGGAATCTTAGCCAAGCCGGTCGCCAACATACGTCCAGCTCCGAGCGCATGAGCAAGCTAATCAACCTCATCACCACCATCTCCGACGAGATACTTCTCTCCGAAGCCGAAACCGATGCCGCAGAATATATTTCTCCAGATGTTGACATCCGATCCCCAAGACGATCCACCTGATGAGATCGAAGCCGAAACCGATAAACAAGACGAAAAAAGACACCTCGGTTTCTATGACGACAACGGTCAGCTCGACCTCTACGACGACACCATTCCCGAAATCAATGATGAAGATGACTCCGCCGAAGACTACGCACAACGTCACAGTGTGACTGACTATATGCGTGCTCTCCACACCAGAGTCGCCTTTTTCGCGAATGGTTGCCGACGACGACGCATGTGACGCCAACCACATCTTACTCAATCAGGCACCAAACCTCAAGATGACGAGTTTTCCGACATCATCAACCATCTCACCCAGAGTCGCAGATTTTCTTTGTGCAACTTACACTCCAGGCAAGACCTCAAAGAAGACTAACTCGCTGCAAGGATGCAATAGACCCGGCACCGAAACTTCATTGATTGACGGTGGCGCATTATTTTTTGCTTTACGCGCACAATCGACAACTTTGTTCCTGAGTCCATACGCCGGATTCCCGAACACACCATTCACATATGGGACGCGGCACCCTTACCAGCCACTTCATCGGTGTTAAAACCGTTGTATTTGCAGGCTGCAGGTCTCTCCTCAAAGGATACAAAAGACATAACCGGCTACGCTTTATATCTCGTATTTATGGTCGTCCCGCAATTCAGGCAAGGTCTCCAAGTTATCGCAACATCTCAGCTCAAAGCTCTGCATGTACAAGCCACCGATCCGCCACTGCCCCACGAGCCATATCTGTACGAACTTCTAAAGTCCTCAACCTTCGATCCGCACGATTATAAGACTCTTCTAGGAAAAACCGCCGTCGTACTCGCCACTCGCAAACCTAACGGCCTGTTCTCCCTGCCGTCCCATCATCCAAAGCAAACATTCTCAACTGTGATCAGTTTCCACACAAGAAAACGAATGTCACTCAAGGATGAGATTGCACTCATCACACAGCATGTCGCAAAGACACGCTCTAAATCGCACGCGCTTGATTTCGCCAAGCTACAGAATCATTCCCTGTATTTAAACGAACTGCTCAACCTCCAACATACTGTCGTCCACTACGCCTTCAATGGCTCCCCAGACCTCCCTGTGCAAACACAACCCCCTCCGCTCAAAACAGCCATTCTTGCAGGTGGACTTCACCAGGAAGGTTTCGACACTTCTCGCAAACGATTCGACAAACGCCTTACTGTCGTGGTCACCTGCGAAATAAACGATATAATGCGCACCCGTGCGCAACAACTCTTTCCGCACGCTCAGCACTATGCGGACCTACGGAAACTCAATGCCGCACTCCAAACCGGCAAAATACCACTACCTCCATTCGGCTTGGCAGTTTTTACATTGCCCTGTCAACATCTGAGTGTAATGCAAGAATACGACGACGGCTATGCCACTCCGGTCACCGCCGACCTTTTCGTCCAAGAACAAATCCGCTTCGTTCGGTGCACGCTCCCGACCTACGCCATTGTCGAGAACGTACCTCCCAACCCCCGAACTCATCACGAGTATACTCTACTCGCAAAAGGCTATCAGCGCTTAGGCTACTTCCGCCACTCCGGTGTCTACAATGCCTCTGCTTTTGGTGACGTCATCAGCAACAAGACACGCTATCTCGCTGTGTATGCCCGACACCCGCTCACCGGCTACAACCTCGAGAAAACCGCTTCTACTGGGTTAACCTCGCCTCCGAGCATGGTTCATCTCTTGGACCCCAGTCACACCATCCCTGACGATCTCTGGATCGCCAAACCCGCCCTTCGTGGTACAGTGCCCCGCTCCACCTTGGACTACTACCAGCACAATGCCACCTACCCCTACAAGCCCGATAACGCCTCGAAACTCTCGATCTCCGATAATGCCCGCATCTGCCAAATGCTCGCACGTCTCACCAAGCCCTTCACGGATCTCGGTTTAGATGCCGACGGCACCTCCCACGCCACAATGGCGTCCATTTCCCACCTTCTGGTTTTCACATTCTTGCACAACCATTTGTCGCAACACCCAACTCTCGCCGCTTTGAACACCCTCCGCTGTTTTCGAGCCTCAGAGTCTCAATGAGCTTACCATTTGGATGGAGCCATCACCGGCACCGCCGCTACTGCCGTCGCATGTGGCTACTTCCCGCGCGCCTCCCTCACACTACATTCCAGGCACCCTCAGATATTGGACTGTTCCCATCAACCCGCAGTCTTCTCCCCAACGCACCCCTTTTCCCTGGATGTTCCCAAGGGCACCGCCTTTCTGGTCGTCGCCTACACCACCTCCTTGGCCGCCGCCCACAGCTGCTCGCGCCCGTCCACTTGGGTCCACTACATGAATCGTTCGCATCCTGGCTTTGCCGCGATCGACTCACGAGGGCGAATTACTCTCGCTGACCCCAAGGGACTCATTATGTTTTTAAGCACGTCCCACTTACGCGGACTATGTCGGCCAGACATCGGAGACACGCTTCAGAAAAGCACCAAGTGTTACTCGGTCACTGGCTCGTACCCAACCAACACGAGCTACTCCAACGCCTTGCTGCTGATCTCTCCAGACCACATCCGCTATGCGACCCTCAACGAAATCACAAAGTTTTGACACCACTCGGTAAACCCGGAACTACTCCGTCTGTTCCAACAGCACCCGCCGTACTTCGCGTTTAAGGCACTGGCCAACGCCGTCCCGCACAATATGCTGCAGGCAAAGTACAGCGCTGTTCTCGCACTCCACGAATCGCACCACCACGTGAACTTTCACATCGAATGGGGAACAATACGCATTGGCATCCCCAGCCCAGGAGACATCACCCAGGTTGCAGACTTCTTCATGAGCATCTCCAGCCGTCTCTTAGCAGAGGAGGACCTCAACCTCATCTCCCTCTTTAATGCTATAGCAGATGCTCACCATGATGCGATCCGCAAACCAAGCAAATCGAACAACCTCGAGACGCTTCTTGCCGAGGCAACCGTCGCTAAAATCCGAGTCGACAAGCTACCCAGCCCCCCCCCAGCGCTTCGACTGCTGCTCTGCCTCCCTTGCACAAGCCCGGCACCATTTCAGCACGCCGAGAGAGTGCTTTCGGTCACTCGCTGGCACCGCATACACCACCAGCAACCAGAGATTCTTCGCCGCACGATTGCCGCTAATTTGACGAATCTTGGCCCAGGTGATGATCGGTATCTGCAAGACTGCAGCGAATGCAAGCGCTGTCAATCGCATGTCAGCTTCCGTCACAAGAACACTTCCTGGTCACAGGACGAACTGGCCTATGCTCCTGGCCAACGCCTCCACATGGATGTATCATACCCGAGCTTCAGCAAGTGTTACGGTGGATTTCGTTACATCATGCACTTCGTGTGTATTATTATCTCAGCACACATGTGGGTCTATTTCCTGCGGAAACTAGACGCACAGGATGTTCTAGCCGGCATCCTCTATGTGGTCAACGTGATTAAGGTCGAATTCGATGTCAATGTGAAAATTATCTCGTCTAATGCATTCTCAACTTTCAGCTCTAAAGCTTTCCACCCGCTCAAGGTGCAACTTGGCATCCAGTTTCAAATCCTTGGTCGCCACCTCCACCAGCGGAATTTTGCGGAAAACATCATCAAGGAAAACACCCGAGGCACCGTAGTTTGCCTCCTCAACCTCCGCAGTATACGCATCGAAGGAAAGTCTACTGCCGCCGAGTATTATCACCCATTCGCTCTCCTGCATAAGATCCAAGCCGACAACCAGCGCTCTCATGGACTGCTTCGCGCACAAACATGACATGCACCGTCCCCCGGCGCATCATGTCACCCATGGCACCGCGCTTGAAGCTCCTTCCCTTTGGCGAACCCGTCACTTTTGTCTACCCTCAAAGTCACAAGCTGGAACCCTCCAGCGTCTCCGCCTCTTACTTTCATAGTAACAACTATCTCCCGAACCTCCCAGGCACGGACCGATTTATCCGTGATGTTCACAGCTCCATCTTGCTTGTACCTCAGGGGCGATATGGAAAAATCGTCACCTCTAACGACTTTCATGTTGACACAGACATGCCAGTCAACCGTAACAAGGAGATCGAACGGATCAAAGCACTCGCACAGATCCCAACAGAGGCACGGCAAGAGGACCCGCTACCAGCTATCTACGAACATCAAATGCCGGAAATTAGACAGGAATCGCAAAATGAGGGCGAGACTCACGATGACGAGCAGGATGATAAACCTAGCGATGACGACGAACACAAAGAACCGGATCCAACTCCCGCTGCTGATTCAAGTCCCGTCAGCGACGCGACACCTGAACAGGATTTTTCGTTCCTCAACCGGCCACCTCCGCCGGATGGTAGCATTCCGATGCCCAAACGAAAAGATCGCCTAGAGGTTGTTCTCGACGATTCAGGTTTTACACCAGTTCTCGTGCATCGCAACCAGAGCGATAAGCTCAAAGCAGATCTCAATGACGAACGTGGATTTCGCATCCCCAAGGACCAACTCTATATCGTGAAGCGTGTCGATGATGGAAAACTCTTCACCAGACGGATTGTCGCCTCAGAGTATGGTCGCAACTGGGAATACCAGCAGGAGCAATCCACGGCTCACGCCACAGCCAACATGTCCAGCACATTGATGTTCCTCATCAGTGTCAGCGCTCTGCACCAGGGCCGCGCCGCCAGCATCGCGTCTGATCTCAATATTCGAAGAGATGCTAAGCCGCCAAATGATATTCCGAAAGGATGTCTACTAGCAAGTACCACACAAGACTATGGTATCATGGGCGGCACAAAACTGGATTTGCAGAGAGAAACCGACGCAGAACTCTTGTGCGTCGATTTCCCCCCAAGGAAGGCGTACCACTCATCTGTACTGGTCGACCACCTGGACAACGACAGTTCTGTTCTCGAGAACTATGTGTGCCACAACGAACTGTCACCGGCAGAGTACTATGCGCGTCAATGGAACCAAGAATTCTGTTGTATGGGTTCCTCTCTTTTGTGGGACATCTCCGCGCATCAGCACTACCACCTAGCCTCTCGTCACAGGCATGCCTTCATGCATGATTCTGGCGAACTCGGACATCTCTTCCTAAGTCAAAGTGATCCGAATCAAGATATTCTCCAAGAAGTCATGGACTATGATTTGCAGCACTTCGATCATGTCGTGTTACAACTTGTGACCGCTGAAGATATTGTCTATGAGCCTGAAAAGATTGTCGAACTCAAAGGACTCAGCGAAGAAGATAAGTTAAAGCATATCGCTTCGATTCGCAAAGAAATTGAAGGATTGTGCTCCAATGGTGTCTTCAAGCTGGAACCTTTACTACCATACCGTTCGTCTATCTCGACGAAGCTCGTGCTGAAGATCAAGTATTTCGCTGACGGCACTCCAGACCGCTATAAAGCTCGTCTAGTCGCCCGAGGTTTCTTGGCATGTGTAGGCATTGACTTTTATGCCACATCCTCCCCAACCGCAATGCTCGCTACAAACCGGCTACTGCTCGCCATCGCTGTGAAGCACAAGCTCCCGGTAGCGCACGCGGACATTCCTCAGGCATTCATCCAATCGGCACTCGATCGCCCCGTATGGATCGACTTTCCTCGTGGAATACGTGTCTCGCCAAATCTTATCCAGCAGTTACAGATTGCTTATCCAGCAGATACAGAAGAACCATCCAGAGTCGAAGCTCGCTCTCCGACTCGTATAGGCTCTATATGGCCTCAAACAGTCAGCTTTATTGTGGAACATCAAACTCGACTCGTTTCTTCGACAACAGAGTTCGAACGCTCACAAGTCGACACTTGCCTCTATATCTCCAGAGCGCTACACTATAATGTGTACGACACTGGAACTCCTTACTCCTCTCACCCCTTTTTCTACTTCAGGGTTTTCTCTCCGTAATACGGCTCTCCCTCTTTCCTTCCTTACCCTTCCGCAATTATGATTTCCAGATTATGAAGTATTAGATCTGCAGTTCACTTCCGACAAGGAGTAGGCCTCCAGGTGCGTACCGTCAGGTATGGGGTTTTCTGTTTAATTAATGGAGGCTTCATTCCTCATTGTCAGTGTAAACGCTTCTATGGGACCTAATGTCTTTAAGGAGTTAGGGCCTAAATCCCTACCTTGTGTAGTAGCATGTGGCAAGCGGAATGGTCTGTACACGCCTAAGACTGCACGCAGTCTCTACCATGTACCCGGAGAGGGTCAAATCTCTCCAATATCAATTGGGATCGATTTATCAACAAATGGGTTCTACTATCCGTTTCAGTCGATGACCTATTGATCACTGGTACCAACACTGCCAAAATTGCATCTCTTCGCACTGCTCTGGAGAAGGAATATGGCAAAGGTACGTTGCACGACAACACCAGATCCTTTCTTGGCATCGATGTTCACTACAATGTCTCCGCTGGTCATCTCCCTATGAATGTAGCAGCGAAGATCACCAAGATGCTTGCTGAGCATAAGCTCAACCTACATAGTCTGGACGTCCCCTACTCGGACATCCTCATTCAAAAACCTTCTGCTAGACTTCTCTCCGACTTGGCTCCTACCTTAGGCGTATTACGCCGAAATTTTCCTCACTACTGTGGCACTACCATTTACTTGTCTGTCACATGTCGGCCTGATATCACCACTTTGTGTTACAAATGCTGCAAGGGGATGCACAAACCCGACCAGACCCACCTTCTGCACTTGTATGTTTTACTTCGCTACTTAAAGGGCACTCCGAATGATTCACTCGACTATTCATCCGACAGCCCCTTTATTACCCCCTATATTCAGCATCTAATCAACCGCTATCCTGAACTGCATCACCTTCGTTCACCCATTATTTGTTTTACTGATGCAAGTTTTGCTGATCGTCCTGACCCTCGCTTGCGATCCAATCCTGGTGCATGTATCTTCGTCTTTGGCAATCTCGTATTCTGGTCTAGCAAACGCCAAACTCTTACTGCCAAAAGCACCATGGAAGCTGAACTCATCGCCGCCAGCGCAGCCGCCGATGAATGTCACTGGTTTTACAAGCTTTTCTCCTCTCACCCTTATCTGTTTTCGTGTGATCAAGCTCACGCTATTCCCCTGCTTATTGATAACGCTAGCGCATTACATGTCGCTAATCACCCTAAAGTCAGTGCTCCTTCTCGTCATATCAATCTACGAGAATGCCGCATTCGTGACTATCAAGCTAATTCGTTCATTAGACCTCTCTGGTGTCCTACTCACTACCAGGTCGCTGATCATTTTTCAAAGCTCCTTCCACGCAATTTATTCCACAAGTTCAAAAACGCCTACGGTGTTCACTCAACCTCCTCCTCACCGCCATCTCATCAAGATACTCTTTCAGCCACTCTTCCACCGTGCGACTCTGTCCAGAACACTCTCTATGTTCTTGTCGCTGGCAAGACGCTTCCTAGCTACTAATCGACAGATGTTTGTTTGTTTGTTTGTTTGTTTGTTTGTCTTTAAATGTCGACTGCTAAGAAGGGGGTGTGTGTGGGGAGCATGAAGGATGTGGGTGGGTTTGTGGGGTAGGAGGGATGTGCCTGACGGGCGGTGTTTGTCTTTAAATGTCGACTGCTAAGAGGGGGGTGTGTGTGGGGAGCATGAAGGATGTGGGTGGGTTTGTGGGGTAGGAGGGATATGCCTGACGGGCGGAGATAAGTACGCGGGACCTAGTCGGGGTCATCGCCGAGTCGTGGGGCAGGCGAAGAGAGGACGGGCCCCGCCCGGAGGTCGTACGCATGCTGCCGCCGGACGTATGTGCGACGAAGGGTGACGTCCTGCTGGGATCGGGCGGCCTGGTGGGGCTCCCCGAGGCGGCGACATGGGTGAGGGCGGTGAGGGCACAGCGAGCCCGGCCTAATGCGTTGGCGATCCCCCACTCACGGTAGATTCGGCGAGTTTGGGCCGCCTTTGCCTCTGTGAAGTTGGCGCAGCCGCTTGCCACCCAGGTTCGCGCAGCGATGATGCGCTCTGCGCATGTTTGGGCGACGAGAGCGTGGCACGCCGCGCTGGGGGCCTCACCGAAGGCACCAAAGACGAGGCCGGCGACGGTGCCGTAGCTACGTAGCCGCTGTTCGACAGGGCCCAAGAAGCCAGGCGGTGGTGCTGTACCCGGCTGGGGGATGATGGCGTCGATGCCGCGGGCGTGAGCGAGGTATTCGGAGTGGACTTGCGCCGCGCGCCGATCGACAGGCGACGGGTGGGAGGGATGGAATGGGCGGTATAGAACGAACCCCATGCATGTGACTCGGGTTTTGAGGTCGTAGAGTTGCTCCTTGTTGTCGAGCGTGGTGAGGATGTCTGGGACGACGTGGCGGCGGGCGAGATTGCCTCGGTACCGGCCGTAGAGGCGCGTGCGAATGGTAGGGGCGACGATGTCAGCAAAGATTCCGAAAACCTCGGACAGGGCTGGGATGCCGGCCTCTTTGACGCTGCAGAGGACGCACTCGAGCTGGCCGTCATGCCAGGTGGCCCGCGCTCCTCCGCGGTTGACAAGGTTGGCCTGCGTGAGAAGCACCTTGCCGTGAGCGTCGAGGACGACGTCAGCGCCCAGAATGCGAGGGCCCACGAGGCCCGAACAAGCTGGAGAGGGGTAGCCAAAGTACTGGGCACACATCTCAGCCCAGCAGCGGTTGGGGATTTGAAGGGTGGAGCTGGGCCACGAGCTGATGAACGTGGTCGAGAAGCGATCCCAATGAGGACGCCGCTACTCGAAGTGCATCGGTGATGGGAAGGGTGGCCGCAAGGCGCTGGAGTGCAGTGGCCCGAGCTGTCTCGCGCTGGGAGGTTAGAGCGCGCTGGAGTTGGGGTATGAATGAGCACGGGTGTCGAGATAGTGGTGTCTGTTTGTCTTTGAAGGTCGACTGCTAAGAGGGGGGTGTGTGTGTGGTGCATGAAGGATGTTGTCTTTAAAGGTCGACTGCTAAGAGGGGGGTGTGTGTGGGGGGCATGAAGGATGTGGGTAGGTTTGTGGGGTAGGAGGGATGTGCCTGATGTTGTCTTTAAATGTCGACTGCCAAGAGGGGGGTGTGTGTGGGGAGCATGAAGGATGTGGGTGGGTTTGTGGGGAGCATGAAGGCTGTCCCCCGATTCAGGGTAAGGATCAGGTAGGCGCGCGAGCCAGACAGTGATCCTTCAAGCTGTGTCTACGGCGAAGACCTCGCAGACTATTTATTTCCACGACCCGCGGCGGCTCTTTTAGCCAGCGCGCCATTCTCACGCCCCGTCGAAACGATGTTGTCGATGCTGACAACGCGCGCATGAATGACCGCGGCCTTTTTTTTCCCGGAGACGAGGCGTCGGAGTTCGTCTTTTCGGCCGACGACTAGGTTGTGGGTCGGAAGACGACGCCTCGCTCTTTACAGTCGAGTTTTGAACTCCCTGACAACCGACGGTATGCTGACTTTGAGCGCGAGGTTAAGGTCTTCGCAACCTCGACCCGTCGCACGGCCACTGCAACGGTACCAGATACAAAATCAATCGTGTCAGCTCTGTGTCGAGTCGGCAACCCCGAGGATATCCTCTTCTGGGTCGACGACTCCACCCTACCCCACACGTGCTGCGCAATATCGACCGATAAGACCCCTCCCGGCGTCTACACGCGCACTGTAGGTGAACTATAATTGGGACTAGGTGAACTTACTGGGGTTTGAGATTGGGCGAAAACTTACTGGAACCAGGCGAACTTTACTGGGACCAAGTGAACTTACGGGGGTTGTTAGAGTAAACTCCAAGGATAGCGGCGTGTGCGGATCAAAGCAGCAGCTTAGAAGATTGGCGGGGGTGGGAGCGACGAGCTCAAAGGAGAGTGGGGGTGAGTGGATGCGAGCACGAGTGGGTTTACGCCGAGCTTGCTGGGGTTAGAGATTGGGACTATGTAGGTGGTGAACATACTGGGGCCTGCGCTTGTTGGCACCTGTTCGGCTCCCGGGCGGGCCGGTTGGCAGCCGGAATGTTCGCAGTGGGTGTATGGCCGGGGGGCGAAGACGGAAGGTTATGGACGAGTTGGTTGTGAGTCACATCGCGGTCTCCTCGTCGCGTGGCGACAAGGTTGATGGTCACTCTCCGCCGACCGACCTTTTTTTCGGCGGTCCTCGTCTACAGGCCCGTGATTCCGGCCTGGCTCCCGGGAGAGGTCCGAAGTTAGTTTAGTTAAGTTAAGTTAGTCGTTAATTCGGCGCGCCTCTCTCGACCTCGATGCTTTTTTGTTCTTCGCAACGGTCGTCTCCCGGAGGAAGTGGGGCGAGGCCGGGTCCAAGGTCGCGACATCGATGGCCACAGATTCCCCCATCGTCGTCGACACGGTCGCCTTTAGCACGAATCTCCCCTTGGGCGCTTTTTCGGGTTTTGCGGCATGCAGAGCTACCAGAACAGACCTCAAGTTTTCCATGAGCTTGTCAACCCCGAGGCTCGCGCGGCCAAAGGGCACGTGCATGACGCCAGCTTTTGGTTCAGTTTTTAACTTTGTCGTCCTGTTCTCGGATCGGATCAAATCGATCAACTCCTCGGGCGACGTCACTTCGCGCGCCATGCCCCCGACGGCCACTTCGTACTTTTTCGCATCGACGATGGCCCCGGCGGAAACCGCGGCTTGGCGCATGTTCTCGGCTTTGAAAAATGCACCGATTCTCTTGTCACGAATTTTGTGAGGCAACAGCACCGTCGTCCGCACCGAGTTCCCCGGTTTTCGGGGGTCCGTGGACACCCGCAAGTCCAGATCCACGCTCTCGTCGAAATATCGTTTTTTTAAGTACGCGAGCCGCAGGAGAAACTTCATGTTTCAGCCGCGGCATCATCACCATAGCAATACGTGCACGAGCAACATCCTTACCCTTCCTCTCTCATAACCCTAGTAATTGTTATAAGTTTGAAATAGATACATATAATTGTTACAAGTGTCTTCTTAACTACTAATCGACAGATGTTTGTCTGTCTGTCTGTTTGTTTGTTTGTTTGTCCCTCGATTTAGGGTAAGGATCAGATAGGCGCGAGAGTAAGGATCAGGTAGGCGCGAGAGCCAGACAGTGATCCTCCAAGGCGTCTACGGCGACCTCGCAGACTATTTCCACGACCCGCGGCGGCTCTTTCAGCGCGCCATTCTCACGCCCCGTCGAAACGATGTTGTCGATGCTGACAACGCGCGCATGACCGCGGCCTTTTTTTCCCGAAGACGAGGCGTCGGAGTTCTTTTCGACCGACTAGGTTGGGTCGGAAGCCGACGCCTCGCTCTTTACAGTCGAGTTTTCAACTCCCTGACAACGGCATGCTGACTTTGATCGCGAGCTTAAAGTCTTCGCAACCTCGACCCGTCGCACGGCGACTGCAACGGTACCAGATACATCATCGATAGTGTCGTGTCACCGAGGCTCCTCCAACCTGTATCCCTCAAGCCCCACCGACGCCAAACGATCAACAAGAGCCAGGGCCAGACGCCCCGCGAGGTCGGCGTCCTCTTGCCCACAAGCCCGTCTTCTGTCACGTCCAGCTCTACGTGGCTCTCTGTCGATCGGCAACCCCGAGGATATCCTCTTCTGAGTCGACGACTCCACCCTACCCCACACGTGCTGCGCAATACCGATAAGCCCCCTCCCGGCGTCTACACGCGCACGGTAGGTGAACTTACTGGGACCAGGTGAACTTACTGGGGTTTGAGATTGGGACTAGGTGAACTTAGTGACCAGGTGAACTTACTGAGACCAAGTGAACATACTGGGGTTTTTAGAGTGAACTCAAAGGCGAGCGGCGTGTACGGATCAAAGCAGCTTAGATTGGCGGAGGTGAGAGCGACGAGCTCGAAGGAGAGTGGGGTGAGTGGACGTGAGCACGAGTGGGCTTACACCGAACTTACTGGGGTTAGAGATTGGGACTAGGTGAACTTACTGGGGCCAGGTGAACTTACTGGGGTTAGAGATTGGAACCAGGTGAACTTACTGGCGAACTTACTGGCCTGCACTTGTCACTATTACATAGAAATAGAGGCCGGCCGCCGATGTAAAACATTTTTTGTAATGAGTGTCATAGAATTTTGTAAAATTGTTATAAGTGTCATTTTTTTTTTCTGATATTTTTTAGCGTCACACTTCTTTTTTAATTGTAATAAGTGTCACAAGTTTCTTGAGATGCTTCACATTGCTTTCTCCTTACCCCCCCGGCGGTTTTCGGTATGATGAAAAGCTCGTCGTGTGGGAAGGTTGGACGACAGGAAGGAAGCGCTCCTCAACCCGCTCGGCACCCTCGAGAAGTGTCAAGGGCACGATCGAAGCAAGGTAAGAACTTAGTTAGCGCGCATAATCCCTTCCTGCCGCAAGCAGCGCGCTCCATCCAGTCTCAGGAGTTGTTGCCACCAAGCTAGAGGAGAGCGTGCTGCAGACAGAAAGTGCCGCGCCGATGACATCAGTGTGTGCCGCCGACGATGGCTCCTGTGTCGCAGAACTTAGCAGCGGTGGCAATCGCGCTCGGCGAGTCGTCGTCGGAGAGTTTTGGGGAGGAAGAGATTGAGCAGGAGGCCGCGGCGCTCGCGCGGCTTTGACGGAGTCCGAGAGGAAGGCCAATAAGGCCAAGGGCTGATAAGGAGCCTGCAAGGCACGGATCGCGGCGGAGGACGAGGAGCAGTCCTGGCGCGCTCCGCGCTCGCGGAGGGAGCTCAGTACGGTCGATCGACATGTGGGATAAAGAACTACGCGCCGAGGAGTTGTTACGCGCGCGCGCCGTGCTGAACTCGTACAACGGCGAGAAGGAAGAGTCGGTGAGAAGCTGGAAATCCAAAAAGGGGGCGCTGGTGACGGCGATGGAGTACTCCGAGGCCTCGGGTGCGTCGTTCCTTACGTTCCTAGACACGGCCCATCCGCGCTCCAAAGTCCAACGTTAACAACCGTGCGCAACGTCTGTGCGCAGCCGACGTGTTCCCATTTATTCGACGCCCGCCGCCGCGAGGTCTCGGGCGTCGCGTCCTGGAAGCGTGTAAACTTCGAGCGACACGACCCGGATTGCGGGATGCTCTCGGTCGATGGGCGTCGTGATAGACGAGACGCCGATTCGCACCCGCACCGCGATGATGATCGCAGGACGGCTTCTTTACTCGGCGGTGAGTGTCTTGGCTCAAGCCGCCGTGCAGTCCAAAGGGGAACCGCATGTCCGTGCCCCGTTCAGGAGTCAAGGCGGTACTCGCACCCATTTGTTGCCTTGAGACCCCTTCCGAAGACCTAGTAACGCTGTGACGTCGATGGCTGCCCTCCAGCTCCGTGGAAAGCCGAGCGACACCTGAAGAAGAAGATCAAGCCTTACATCCAGGCGCTACAGGACGCGGGCTGGCACGCAAGTTGCTCGCTGCCACCGCCGATCAAATAAACGCTATCGTCGTAGCCGACGCGCCAAGGCGGACCTCAAAGCACTGAACAAGGGCCGGCCCCGCGAGAACAGGTCCCCTAGACGAGGCGACGTTGCCGCGGGCCGATCCGATCTATTACAGGGGTGGGTCGTCGCTCCGCCCACGACTGGAGGATGGATGCTCCAGGGCAACTTGATCAAGCTAGTGTTTGCGGCCGATTTCGCCAGGGCCAAGCATATGTCGACGGCGGTAATTTCGGCGCCGTGACGGACGGGCTACGACTCGAACTACCACATCACTCCCCACGTCTTCATGCACACCACCGAGAAAAACGAGTCCACGGAGCCCTTCCCACCCGTCGCCTATCGATCGGCGCGCAGCGCAAGTCCACTCCAGCACATCACCGCCTGGCTTCTTGGGCCCTGTCGAACAGCGCTACGTAGCTTCGGCACCGTCGCCGGCCTCGTCTTGGTGCCTTCGGTGAGGCCCCCCGCGCGGCGTGCCACGCCCTCGTCGCCCAAACATGCGCAGAGCGCATCATCGCTGCGCGAACCTGGGTGGCAAGCGGCGCGCCAACTTGAACACAGAGGCAAAGGCGGCCCAAAAAAAAAACTCGCCGCATCTACCACCGTGAGTGGGGGATCGCCAACGCATTGAAACCCGGGCTCGGTGTGCCCTCACCGCCCTCACCCCGTGTCGTCGCCTGCTCGGGGAGCCCCACCCGGGCGTCCCAGTAGGACGTCACCTCACATAAGTCCGGCGGCAGCATGCGTACGACCTATGTTCGGGGCCCTTGGTGCGCCTTTCGCCTGCGACTGGGGTGAACCCGGGGGGCAAAAAAGGAAAAAAATCAAGGGCCCGACCATCCCTCGTACCCATGCTGCCGCCGGATCTTATGTGAGGGGACGTCCTACTGGGACGCCCGGGTGGGGCTCCCCGAGGCAGGCGACGACATGGGTGAGGGCGGGTGAGGGGGGCACACCGAACCCGTGGTTCAATTCGTGGGCGATCCCCACTCACGGTGGTAAATGCTGCGAGTTTTTAATTTTTGGGCCGCCTTTGCCTCTGTGTTCAAAGTTTGCGCCGCCGCTTGCACCCAGGTTTCGCGCAGCGGATGAATGCGCTCTGCGCATGTTTGAGCCGACGAATGCGTGGCACGCCGCGCTGGGGCCTCACCGAAGGCACCAAAGACGAGGCCGGCGACGTGCCGAAGCTACGTATCCGCTGTTCGCAGGGCCAAGAAGCCAGGCGGTGATGTGCTGGAGTGGACTTGACGCTGCGCGCCGATCGATAGGCGACGGGTGGGAGGGCTCCGTGACTCGTTCTCGGTGGTTGGCATGCAGACGTGGGGAGTGATTTGGTAGTCGAGTCGTAGCCCGTCACGGCGCCGAAATTACCGCCGTCGACATATGCTTGGCCCTGGCGAAATCGCCGCAAACACTAGCTTGATCAAGTTGCCCTGGAGCATCCATCCTCCAGGTCGTGGGCGGAGCGACGACCCACCCCCTGTAATGATCGGATCGGCCCGCGGCAACGTCGCCTCGTCTAGGTGACCTGCTTCTCGCGGGGCCGGCCCTGTTCAAGTGCTTGAGGTCCGCTTGGCGCGTCGGCTACGACGATAGCGTTTATTTGATCGGCGGTGGCAGCGAGCAACTGGCGTGCCAGCCCCGCGTCTGTAGCGCCTGGATGTAAGGCTTGATCTTCTTCTTCAGGTTTCGCTCGGCTTTCCACGGAGCTGGAGGGCAGCCATCGACGTCACACGCGTTACTAGGTCTTCGGAATGGTTCTCAAGGCAACAAATGGTGCAGTACCGCCTTGACTCCTGAACGGGGCACGGACATGCGGTTTCCCCTTTGGGACTGCACGGCGGCTTGAGCCAAGACACTCACCGCCGAGTAAGAAGCCGTCCTGCGATCATCATCGCGGTGCGGGTGCGAATCGGCGTCTCGTCTATCACGACGCCCATCGACCGAGAGCATCCCGCAATCCGGGTCGTGTCGCTCGAAGTTTACACGCTTCCAGGACGCGACGCCCGAGACCTCGCGGCGGCGGGCGTCGAATAAATGGGAACACGTCGGCTGCGCCCAGACGTTGCGCACGGTTGTTAACGTTGGCTTGGAGCGGATGGGCCGTGTCTAGGAACGTAAGGAACGACGCACCCGAGGCCTCGGAGTACTCCATCGCCGTCACCAGCGCCCCCTTTTTGGATTTCCAGCTTCTCACCGACTCTTCCTTCTCGCCGTTGTACGAGTTCAGCACGGCGCGCGCGCGTAACAACTCCTCGGCGCGTAGTTCTTTATCCCACATGTCGATCGACCGTACTGAGCTCCCTCCGCGAGCGCGGAGCGCGCCAGGACTGCTCCTCGTCCTCCGCCGCGATCCGTGCCTTGCAGGCTCCTTATCAGCCCTTGGCCTTATTGGCCTTCCTCTCGGACTCCGTCAAAGCCGCGCGAGCGCCGCGGCCTCCTGCTCAATCTCTTCCTCCCCAAAACTCTCCGACGACGACTCGCCGAGCGCGATTGCCACCGCTGCTAAGTTCTGCGACACAGGAGCCATCGTCGGCGGCACACACTGCTAACTAAGTTCTTACTTGCTTCGATCGTGCCCTTGACACTTCTCGGAGGGTGCCGAGCGGGTTGAGGAGCGCTTCCTTCCTGTCGTCCAACCTTCCCACGACGAGCTTTTCATCATACCGAAAACCGCCGGGGGTAAGGAGAAAGCATGTGAAGCATCTCAAGAAAACTTGTGACACTTATTACAATTAAAAAGAAGTGTGACGCTAAAAAATATCAGAAAAAAAATGACACTTAAACAATTTTACAAAAGTCTATGACACTCATTACAAAAAATGTTTACATCGCGGCGTCCTCTATTTCTATGTAATAGTGTCAGTGCAGGCCAGAAGTTCGCCAGTAAGTTCACCTGGTTCCAATCTCTACCCAGTAAGTTCACCTGGCCCCAGTAAGTTCACCTAGTCCCAATCTCTAACCCCAGTAAGTTCGGTGTAAGCCCACTCGTGCTCACGTCCCTCACCCCACTCCCCTTCGAGCTCGTCGCTCTCACCTCCGCCAATCTAAGCTGCTTTGATCCGTACACGCCGCTCGCCTTTGAGTTTACTCTAAACACCCCAGTAAGTTCACCTGGTCCCAGTTAGTTCACCTGGTCACTAAAGTTCACCTAGTCCCAATCTCAAACCCCAGTAAGTTCACCTGGTCCCAGTAAGTTCACCTACCGTGCGCGTGTAGACGCCGGGAAGGGGCTTATCGGTATTGCGCAGCACGTGTGGGGTAGGGTGGAGTCGTCGACTCAGAAGAGGATATCCTCGTGGTTGCCGATCCACAGAGAGCCACGTAGAGCTGGACGTGGCAGAAGACGGGCTTGGGCAAGAGGACGCCGACCTCGCGGGGCGTCTGGCCCTGGCTCTTGTTGATCGTTTGGCGTCGGGGCCTTAAGGGATACAGGTTGGAGGAGCCTCGGTGACACGACACGATCGATCATGTATCTGGTACCGTTGCAGTGGCCGTGCGACGGGTCGAGGTTGCGAAGACTTTAAGCTCGCGATCAAAGTCAGCATGCCGTTGGTTGTCAGGAGTTGAAAACTCGACTGTAAAGAGCGAGGCGTCGGCTTCCGACCCAACCTAGTCGGCCGAAAAGAACTCCGACGCCTCGTCTCGGGAAAAAAAGCCGCGGTCATGCGCGCGTTGTCAGCATCGACAACATCGTTTCGACGGGGCGTGAGAATGGCGCGCTGAAAGAGCCGCCGCGGGTCGTGGAAATAGTCTGCGAGGTCGCCGTAGACGCCTTGGAGGATCACTGTCTGGCTCTCGCGCCTACCTGATCCTTACTCTCGCGCCTATCTGATCCTTACCCTAAATCGAGGGACAAACAAACAAACAAACAGACAGACAGACAAACATCTGTCGATTAGTAGTTAAGAAGACACTTGTAACAATTATATGTATCTATTTCAAACTTATAACAATTACTAGGGTTATGAGAGAGGAAGGGTAAGGATGTTGCTCGTGCAGAGGCGATGGGTGATGAGCGCGCCGCGGGCTGTCGCCGAAGCCCTGCGGCTCGCGTACTTAAAAAAACGATATTTCGACGAGAGCGTGGATCTGGACTTGCGGGTGTCCACGGACCCCCGAAAACCGGGGAACTCGGTGCGGACGACGGTGCTGTTGCCTCACAAAATTCGTGACAAGAGAATCGGTGCATTTTTCAAAGCCGAGAACATGCGCCAAGCCGCGGTTTCCGCCGGGGCCATCGTCGATGCGAAAAAGTACGAAGTGGCCGTCGGGGGCAAGGGGGCGCGCGAAGTGACGTCGCCCGAGGAGTTGATCGATTTGATCCGATCCGAGAACAGGACGACAAAGTTAAAAACTGAACCAAAAGCTGGCGTCATGCACGTGCCCTTTGGCCGCGCGAGCCTCGGGGTTGACAAGCTCATGGAAAACTTGAGGTCTGTTCTGGTAGCTCTGCATGCCGCAAAACCCGAAAAAGCGCCCAAGGGGAGATTCGTGCTAAAGGCGACCGTGTCGACGACGATGGGGGAATCTGTGGCCATCGATGTCGCGACCTTGGACCCGGCCTCGCCCCACTTCCTCCGGGAGACGACCGTTGCGAAGAACAAAAAAGCATCGAGGTCGAGAGAGGCGCGCCGAATTAACGACTAACTTAACTTAACTAAACTAACTTCGGACCTCTCCCGAGCCAGGCCGGAATCACGGGCCTGTAAAAGGACCGCCGAAAAAAGAGGTCGGTCGGCGGAGAGTGACCATCAACTTTTCGCCACCGACGAGGAGACCGCGATGTGACTGACAACCAACTCGTCCATAACCTTCCGTCTTCGCCCCCCGTCCATTACGCCCTGCGAACATTCCGGCTGCCAACACGCCCGCCCGGAGCCGAACAGGTTTGCCACAGCGCAGGCCCCAGTATGTTCACCACCTACATAGTCCCCAATTCTAACCCCAGTCAAGCCTCGGCGTAACCCCACTCGTCTCGCACTAACTCACCCCCACTCTCCGTTGAGCTCGTCGCTCCACCCCCGCCAATCTGAAGCTGCTTTGATCAAAAAAAAAAAAAAAAAAAGGAAAAAAAAAAAAAAAAAAAAAAAAGGGAAAAGAGGGGGGGGGGGGAAGGAAAAAGAAAAAAACACGGGGGGGGGGGGGGGGGGGGGGGGGAGGGGGGGGGTGAAGAA